>PVHX01000487.1:0-141218 GCA_004024805.1 Geosciurus inauris
CAGGGATGTAAGGGGGGAGGGGGCATGGGGACAGCAAGGGTGATGGAATATGATGGTCATAATAACCCTAACTTTATGTATGACTGCATATATGATGTGATTCTATACAACTTACAACTAGAGAATTGATATGTTATCCTCTATCTATGTACAATGAGTCAATTTACACTGTCAACATGTAAGCCTAAATAAAACAAAAAAAAACAAAAAAAAACAAAAAAAAAACAAAAAAAAAAAAAAAGAAAATGTACCATTTGAAAATAATCTAGAAACAAGTGGTTTCTTAACATGAATACGTGTAACTCTAATATACTTTGAACAATAGATAGAATAATAAAGAGTTATTACTGGGGAATATAAAGAACTGACATTTCTTATTTTAGCTCCTCATGTTCCTGCCCTGAGTGTATTTGGTGAGATCAACCAGAAACAAAAGTAGAAAAATAGCCATAAACTTTCACTAACCATCTTATTACCAAGCCCATATCTGGGGATAATAATTGGTGTGTTCCATGGGGGCAAGCTGGGAAATGTGTATCTGTCATGGTTCTTGGTTTATAAATAGGAGAAATGAACTTTGGATAACTTAAGCAGAGGGAGAGTTTATTGGGAGGACACATGATAGTTCTTAGAATAAAAGGGAAACCTAGAGCACCTGGCTTGGAAAGAACAGAAACCATGAGAGAAGAATCCCAGGATGTAGGAACCAGGAAACAAAAAATCTATAGTCTCTCATTAGGCATTTCTGCCAGACTGAATCTGTTTCTGGAGATTTTTAGTCTATGTTTTACTTTCAGGAGAAAATTGTCTTATTGTCTTAACCCGGGGAGGACTGGACAATTTATTTATTCAATAGGTATATCCATTGATCTCTTCCACTGCATGCCAAGACCTGAATACACAACCTGATGGACAGCCCTGCACAATGCCTTCAGTAGACAAAAGATTGTTTCTCTATCTTAAAATCAACATTCTGTTAGAAGAATGAGAGTTGTTGCTGGGCATTCAAGATGGCCAGCAAGGCTCATCTGATGGTTTCCCTTAGGAGCATGGACATCTATATTCTTGCTCTTTCTTGAAAAATTTTGACTCCTGTCCTTGAACTTTCTCTTGCTATTTTTCAAAGGTCCCAACCCAGCCTGCTAGAGAATATTAAATCCTCCCATGTAAACATCACCTTAGAGCCAAGAGGAACCTAGCTGTGGATGTTCACCTGGTACTGCCAGCCTCTTGTTCACCTCTTGGCTTCCTCCTGTATCTATGGCAAGAGGGTAATCCCAGGGGCCTGATGAGTTTTGGCTCACTTTCCTTTTTCTCTGCCAAGATAAAATCGAGATTCTGCTTTTCCCAACCTTTGTTGTCTTTTCCAATCATTACCAATTTTTGCCTAGCCTTCCTCACATGCATACTTTCTCTTGATTGCAAAATTCTTATAGTTTTCATATGTTATAGGTTTCATTTTCCATTTTCATGTACCTGATGGGAAGGCCAGCTGATGAGAATGTTGGTTTGCCATATCCCCCTCCTTTTTGCTGTTTTGTATTCCCAGACTTAATACTGGCTCCAATAGGAAGGCGTTCAAATTTGAAGCAAATATGGGGAAATGACTGTATTATCTAAACACAGCTCAGCAAGATCCAAAGTAGAAGAAACATGTTTTCCTTTTACTTCTTCTTAAATTGTTCTGGTAGTCTCCATTATCAGAGCATTACTCAGGTAAAACTAATTTTTTCTTTCATTCATTTATTTTTATTTATTATCAAACCATGATTAGATAACTGCATTTGTCAAGAACTATCCTTTCCTTGCATGAAGTTTGTTGGCTTTAAAATGAACTTTGAACTTTGAAAGAAATGTAAAACCAAAGTTTCAGTGAGATTAGCACAAGGTGGTCAGGAGGACAAGAAAGGACTGTGCGTTTGCAGTTCTGAGGAGAGCCTCGCTCTGGCCTGTGTCATTGACGTAGTGGTCTAAAATTTCAAATCCTGAAGCAAAACTTCAAATAGCCCTATTCTTCCAGCAGCAGAAACAACTTACTCTCCAACGCTACTGCTTTCCCACCTCCTGATTCCCTGGGCAAGGAAGGGGCTTTGTGGGCTGAAGCTCAAGTGTTCCTTAAGAGCATGGCAACTCAGAGCTTGGCAGGAAGGCCATGAAAATGCAATAGATGCAGCTACAGCAATATAACATATTGTTTTTTAATCTAATTGAATGTACTTCAATTCTGTGAGTTGATCCAAATCTTCTGGGGTTTTTTTACATTTTTTAAAATTTTATTTTAGTTTTTAATGTTTTTAGTAGTACATTGTAGTTACACACAATAATGAGATTCATTGTAACATTCACGGATGGAATATAATGTGCTCCATTTCAGTTCCCAGTGCTTCCTTTTTCCATTTCCTCTACCCTCCCCTTATTCTCCTTCTACTCTACTGGTTTTCCATCTATTTATTTATTGTTGTTTTAAAATTGATGCTTTATAGGTATACATAAAGATGGAATTCACTATGGTATATTCATATGTGTACAAAGTGTAATTTTGTCAATTTAATTTGCATTTTCCTCCCTTTTCCTTTCCTTCCTCCTTCCCCCTCAATTTGCTTGTCTATTCCATTGATTGTCCCTCTATTTTCATAGGATCCACCTCCCTCCATACCTTTTGGTCCAAATCTTCTTTAGAATACTTTTCTTCCCTTCCGCAATAGGATCAAGTCTAGGGTCTAGTACTGCAAGCACAATTTGCATTTTCTAGTATTTCAAGTTTTCTTTCCGATTTCTTTAATCTGGAATGTGTCCACAGCTTTTCTTTGCCTTTTATGACATTGACATTTTTGAAGAATGCACTCCTCATCAGTACCTCCCCTTATCACCATTGTTAATAAAACATTTCTCATTTTTACTATGTCTGATAGTCTTTGTGGTTGAAGTTATTTATTCTAAGCCAGAGAACTGAATAGATGATATAGAGTCCTTCTCAGGGTAATGTGTCTGTTGTTTAATGCCAATGTTGATTTAAATAGCTTGGTCAAGGTGTTATCCAAATTCTCAATTATATTATTGCAGGATTTCCCTACTTGGTCTTGGAACAAATAAGCAGTCCGTGGGAGACACCTTATGATGATGCAGGTATCCTGATGCTCATCAAAATTTTCCTTAGATGTAGCATCCATTGATGAGTCTTGTATGATTCAGTCTTTATTATCATGATTGTAAAATAATGGTCCTTCAGCTCCAGCACTCCCTACACATTCACCAGTCAGCTGTTGCATTTCTCTGCAACCAAGCTTCCCTCTGCTCCCCATTCATATACATTCATGAATTCCAATTTTTAACGGTTTATAATTCATTGCTGTCCTATTTCTTTTCCTGCTCAAATTCATACATTCTTATTCATGTAAAATACCAAGTAAATGAAGCTTTGTGCAGTTTACCCATATCCAGAGATTGCAGCCCCTAAGTCCTTCCTATGTAGACATTCTGGAACTTCTGTGATGTGTATGTGACATACATGGATATACTTAGACAGCCATAGATTTTAGCACATGCAAAAAAGTGATAACAGAGGCTACCTTCAGAGATGGAGACTAGAGGAAGGGAGGTTTGAGAACAATTTACTAACAGTTTTGTTTTGTGGTGCTAGGGATTGAACCCAGGGTCTCTAGCATTCTAGGTTAACTGCTCTATTCACTGAGCTACATCCCCAGACCAAGAAAAATTTAATGTTAGCTTCTGTAATATTTGGAATTTTAAAAATAGATATAAATAATTTTCCCCTGAATAATTTAAGGGGAAAAAAAGCGCGTGTTATCCTGTGAACAATATCACTAAAGCCAGAGGAATTTGGAACAAATTTTGTTTTCCTATTCATTGAACTTCTATACTCCATTTGAAAGCTTTCTAAGCAGCCACTCTTCACAAGCTAAGTAGTAGTGTTTAATAATCAACATTAAGCCGGGTGCAGTGGCTCACGCTTGTAATCCCAGCACTTTGGGAGGCTGAGACAGGAGAATCACGAGTTCAAAGCCAGCCTCAGCAACAGCGAGGCGCTAAGAGACTCAGTGAGACCCTGTCTCTATATAAAACACAAAATAGGGCTAGGGATGTAGCTCAGTGGTCGAGTGCCCCTGATGGGGATGTGGCTCAGTGGTCGAGTACCCCTGAGTTCAATCCCTGGTACCAAAAAAAAAAAAAAAAAAAAAATCAACATTATTTTTATTGGCAGTTTATTTTCAATGGCAGTCTTCAGATATCAAGGCTGCAAATTCTAACCCCCGATTTTCAGTGCTCAGACTCAGAATGTGACTTCCATTGCCAGTGTTAACAGAGTGTCATTGTCATGGCGGTGCAGTGCTGCTTCAGCCCTGACCATTCTGTGAAGTTTGCAAGCTAATAGAGACTGCATATGAAGTTATTAGAGCTCTCATTTCAGCTGTTTCTCCAAAATTTAGCTGCATGTGTTTAAGTGAGCTGATTTAGCCTATTATGGTACTTTGTAATCTAAATAATTACTGAGATGCCTGTCCTTGAGTAGCTTTCCTATTCACATTTTGGACAACTTTAAAAAATATTCTACAAACTCACACACAATAGATCCTAAAATTTCTTCTTCTCTTAAAATAAACCAATGCATTTAAAACACTGGACCCCACTATGGTAAGAAATCATCTCTGTGAACCCTGTAAAGCTGTGGATGCTTTGGCTTAGCAACTGAGCAATTCAGAACACATGGCCCAGAGGAAAGTTTCATAGGTCCACTCACAAGCAGCCTTGTATAATTATTCCCCCATTAAGACTGCATGCAGACCACACTGAGCTCAACCATAGTCATCCTTTGAAAAAATAAAATAAAATAAATAAATAAACTGGCCTTATTATAAACATGGACAAGCTGGATATTTTTGAGGGGCTTTTCCATTTTGGATCCTTGTGGTTTTCTTCATCTATTTGATAATCATTAACATGCTCTATAGTTAACCTTCCAGCAATGTGAAACTTTATATCGGCGCTTTGCAATGTCTTGCAATGCAGACTGAGGTTTGCTGAGGCTGTTTTTATAATCACTGGTGGTAAAGTCAGGAAGATGCAAAATGGGCGTGTATTGAAGTGCTGTTCATCCAACATTCTAGACCTTAAATTAGAGTGATGAGCATAAACACTGCAAACAGAGTTTTTTTTCAACCAAATTGCAATTATATTTTAAATTACCTACAATTACCAGAAACCATCTCAAAGCTAGAAATTAACTTCTTAGGCACAGGTCCCAGCAGATCAGCTGTTAAATGGACCATCCTGTGTAGCTGAGCTCCCACTCTAGTTTTACCAGGATGCAGCCTCACTCAAACCAAGTGTAGCAGCAGGGCGGAGCCCAAAGTTTATGGTCATGTGACAGGCGTTGACCCACAGAATTTGCAGCCATATTTTTACAACTTCCCAAATTACAGTTTCATTTAGTTCATGACATTTTCCTGAAATACAGTGCTTGTTTTTCTTTTTGAGGGCAAATGGTCATTTTATTTTTGATTTTAATGGAACTATTTGTATGCATCAGGTTTTTGTCATCTAGTATTTAGGGCATGGAATTTGGTCCAGGAGTCACTGGGGCTATTCTTGGCCTTGGTAAAGGACCTTACCTTCTAGGCTTCAGATTCATTGTCTATAAAGAAAGAGCAGTTGCGAAAGTTCTGGGCATTCCCCTAAAGAGCACCAGAGGCCAGTGGCTTAGATGCAAAACTGGGTTCGGCTCCATCATGCAGCTGGATCCTTCCATGCTCTTGACTATCATCTCACAGGCTCGCCTTCCTGTTAACAGACGATAGCAATGGGGAAACACTGAAGAGTTTTAAGAAGGAAATTGACATTGCTTTATATTTCAGAAAACATCACTTCAAGAGGTGGATTCAAGATAAGACTGGATTCAAGAAAGGAATACTCATTATGAGTTCCTGGAAAAACAATAGGCCATAAGGTTTTACAGTAGCTAATTCATTTCTAAATGTCCTAAGTACAGAACATACAAAAGGCGAGGTGAGCCTTTTCTTACATTGCCTGGCCGATAATGCAGCTCAACATATAGCAGACTTAAAGTCCACATGTAGAATAATTTGGAATGTTGAGATCTGTACTTAGAACATTTGGAAATGAATTAGCTACTGTAAAACCTCATGGCCTATTGTTTTTCCAGGAACTCATAATGAGTATCCCTTTCTTGAATCCAGTCTTCTCTTTAATCCACCTCTTGAAGTGATTTTTTCTGAAATATAAAGCAATGTCAATTTCCTTCTTAAAACTCTTCAGCGTTTCTCATTGCTAATAGCCATGCTGTTATGGTTTCTGCCAACTTCTCTGCTCCATACTCCATACTTCTGCAGTGCTAAAATATTTATTGCCCTCCCAACATACCATTCTTATGTTCACCGAAGTCACTTTTTTCATGCTGTCAGTCCTTTGTAGCTTGCTTCCCTTAGTTTTGCTCTGCTTGGCTAAATCACAATGTAGAAGACTCTGTTTAGATCACATGCTCCAAAAAAACCTCTCGGGAAGGCCCTACATTAAGGAAGATAATATTTACTTTTAATTATTTTGCTTTCTGCCCACTTACAAAAGTAGGGGAAGAAATGAGGGGGTCCAAAGAGGAGGAGTTTTATTTTCTGAAGCCCATGAAAGGGGTGACCACATGGGTGACTTTTAGAACCTATTTGGAGGAATCTGTGCCTTTGTGTAGTGGGTGGTATACAGGGGATTTAACTCAGGGGCACTCAACCACTGAGCCACATCCCCAGCCCTATTTTGTATTTTATTTAGAGACAGAGTCTCACTGACTTACTGAGTTCCTTGCTTTTGCTGAGGCTGGCTTTCAACTCACAATCCTCCTGCCTCAGCCTTCTGAATCATTGGGATTATAGGCCTGTGCCACCGCTCCTGGCTAGAACCCATGCCTTTTTAAGAAGACACCTGAGAATGTGAGGTAGAACAAATGACCTCAACCATGGACTCATAAAATTAAAACATACAACTCAAGCCTAGAGTAGAAGATGGTTTTGAACATTTTCTTTAGAGTACATATATGTATTAAACAAACAGTAAGTTTGGTTAATAATCACCTGTACCACCCCTTTCTTATCCTGTTAGGGATGTGACACTGTAGTTATATTAAAAGGGTTATTATGATTAAAGAATAATGATAAATAACATTTATTTTAATTATACTGTATATAATTCATTTCAGTTATTTGATTAATGATTTATTTTATTTTTTATTTGTTCATTTTAGTTATAGATGACTGTGGAATGTACTTTGACATATCATGCATATATGGAGTAAAAAATGATTTTTTTTAACCAAACTTCTGGGGGCAGGGTTCAGAGGGAGGGATAAACAGGTATGTGATTAAAAGGCAAAATACAGCTATGCTAAAATATCTGCTATCACATTGTATCAATAGGAATGCTTTCGACATCAATAGAAAACCTGACTAAAAGTGATTTAAACTTTTTTAGTCTCATAGCGAACATTTCAGAAGTCAATAGCTGTTTGCAGTTAAGAGCTTAGAAATACCAGAGCTAGTGTTTCTCTAATTCTTTTGCCCTCTGTTGTGGGTATAATATGGTGACCATGACTCTAGACATTGGTCTATATCCCAGGCAGGAAGAAGGGGCAGCTGGAGGGATGGTGTCATGACATCTGTCCTTATATCAGGAAAATAACGCTTTGCCAGAAACCCCTAGAGACTTCCACTTACAGCTCATGGGGGGACCAAACTATCTCACATAGCCATCCCTAGTAGAAAAGAAGAAAAGCAAATATTTGCCTTTTTTGCCCCTCTAATGGAGGATGCCAAAGAAGGCGTATTTGAGAACGGGATTTAAGCAATCAATAGCATCTGCTACCATGTCATCTAATTCTCTCAGAAGTCATCATCCTTTAACACTGTTTATCAATGTCTCACTCTTTGGAACTCTTAAAACATAGCCAAAATATGAAGTTGTGCATGGTTTATAAATTTCACCAATTACCACAGCAATATGATAGTGTTGTCTCCAACAGGTTATTGTATGCCTGGAGAAGAAGCATTTGCCTGTGGTGTCAGGAAAAGCTTTGAATCCTATTGTTTGGATAGATTCGAAAACAGTACAAATAGAAACGTCTGTCCTTGGTTTAACTTTTCACTCTTGTTTATTCATGGGTGCTTCTAAGAGCTTTTGCAAGTAAACCTTCCAAATCTTAAACTAAGTGTGGTAGGCAAACTATCTCAAAGTTTATGGTTTACACACTGATCAAGAAGAATAACAATCCATTAATTCTGATGAGGTAACCTCGTTAAAGAGGGCATGTGGAATAAACAAGGGGAATTCTAGCAAGTTTGAAATCTTGATGCTGAACCATTTTCTCTCAGTGGTGGCACATTCTCAGACACCTCTCTGCTTTAACGATACTGTGTAGTTAGTTGAGAGCAGCAGAGTAAGTTATGGAGCCAGGCTGTCTAGGCTTATGTTGTGTGACCCAGGACAAGTTACTTAAACTCTCTATGCTTCCCAATGGGTCAATAATAGTACTCAGCTAACATGTAAAAATGTGAAAAGCACAGAAAAATTTCCATCACAATATACACAATAATTGATAAATATTATCTCCCGTTATTATATAATGACATTATATAATGGCAATGCCTACAAAGGAAAGTGGATACCTTGCTTCTCCACCTTTTCCTTCCTGCTGGTGTGTATATTTTTGGACATTTCCCTGTCACAGAGGCAGCCCCTCATAAATACTTGTTAATGTTTAATAAGTGTTTAAGAGTATAGTACTTAACTACTGCATGTGAACTCTATCTTGCAATATTATTATCACAATTTCACAGAAAGAAAATAAAATTGAACAGAGAAGTGAAAACTTGTTCAAGCCACACAATTAGTAAACTTGCTGAAATTAGGTGTTTTGGATTTTCAAAACCTGACCTTATTCCCATTGTGGCATTACTGAATTGCTATAAAGCTTAAATTATCTTTTTAAATACACATGTATCTCTCTGTATATAGTTTTCTTGTGCTCTGGTAACATCTTCATAACTCACGCTCATCCTCTTTCTCTGATAACTGTTTCAGGGTCCTGATAAGGAAGAATAAACCTCAAAGTCTATGTAAAGATAATGCTTTAAAAATGCTTTAGCATCCAATAAACTTTATTTGCTACAGTATTGTTATTATATGAACCCACTTTCTCTGGCTAAGGTAGAATGGACAGCCCACCCACACTGGACCAGTTGAATTCTCTTTGCAGAATTTGAAGTTCAGATCCAGAGAGAGTTCAGTGGACCCAGCATGTCGGTGTGACCAAGTTGACAGAAATTTAAAAGCAGTGAAATACCCATTGTACCACGAGAGATGGAAAAGGCATGGGATGCTGACTTACAGAGAAGAGAAAGGGGAGATAAAGGGAAGCCAAGCAGAAGCAGGAGGTTGAGAATTGGAGCAAGTACTGCCTGGGAAACTTGTGACTTTTCAGTTCTTAGTTCTGGAAACTTTTAAAATTTTTGCCCTCAAGTGTCTGTGAGAAACCCCTTATCCTTACAATAATTTACCTATATCTTGTTTTGTTTATTAAGTTAGCTTAAGTTGGATTTGGTTTTTATTACTGGCAACCAAAATAGTCACAGGGATGAATATTGTAGTTACTGATTGGAATAAGTGTTTTAGATTATCTGGGGATTTTATTTATCATTTCCTCTCCTTTCCTCCCATAGATCAGGAGTTAATCATATCTAATACCATAAATTTGATTCAGGTACCCTAAAACAAATGTAAGAACATTACTTTTCTTTGTCAATTGCTAAATTTCCATCAGTTAAGAATACATAACACTGGGTCCATATTTGGTATGTACATCTGTGTAAAATACCTGAGACTGTACTTTACTTGGAAGGGAAATATCTTTTGCCAGAAATTTCTGAACACTTTGTTTCAATGTGCTCAGCCTTACTTCTGCTACACTGAACAGTCAGAATCACATGGTTACTTCTAGGTCATAGATAAGTCCAGATAGAGAATCCATCCTATAGCATCTCTGTGTGCCCTCCAAGGCCAAATATTCTGATACATATAACACAAGCAAAGTCTTGGAATTGTCATCAAAATTTTCAGAGACCCCCAGGTTTCAGTACCCCTGATGAGATAACACAAAAAGAGATTTAAGTGGATATGACCCATAGAACTTATGCCATTTTGGTGTGGCTTCTTACTCCAACAGAGATCTTGGTAAATAGGAGAAGTCTTAGAATATTCTGAAGTCACCAAAGGAGGTACATCCTATGCAAATATGGGTAGATCTAATGCAGATGTGGGAAAGAGGCCAAGATAATCAAGTGAAAAAAGCAAATTATAGAACAGAATATGTATAAAGGAGAGATACACACATACTTATGGGTCTATGCCCCCTTTTATATAGATGTATAGATAGAGATAGCAAGATATATTTATAAGCATAGAAAGCTTTTGGCAGAATATATTAACCGTCAATAGGTGATCTCAAGAGAGTAAAAATAGCATGTTGGCTCAAAGAACTTATAAAAACAATTCAGGTTCATTAAAAACAATTTTTTTCAAACAATATAGAAATCTATATAAGACAAAAGAAAATTTTCCCTTTCCTCATCTTCCATTCAATTACCTCCTTGGAAAGGGGCTTTTACTTATCCCTCTATCTTGTTTGGCTTGTTTGTTTTTACCATAAACATGTGCAATTTTCATGTATAATAATCATAATTCACTTTTCTAGGCCCTTCCTAAGATCTATGAAATCAGAAAGTTTGGGGCCAGTAGCTAGACTTATATATTCAAAAATAACTGCCTAAGTGATTTTTATGTATATTACTAGTTAAGAACCTCTGCTAGCTATGATTATTTTCTGTGTCTTCGATGCCAACATGACCTCAAATAAATTTTAACTTTTTAGTCATGGAGGGGATCTCCATCTGTTAGAATCTGGGAAGTTATATAAACTTGAATAAATAAAAGTTTCCAAAAGAAAAGTCTGCAGCTAGGATATCCTGAACACTCAGTGGTTGACCTGACTGTACAAGTAGGAACTGAATCATGATTTCATCCTAAATATGGAGTAAACTATATTGTTTGCATACTTCTATCTTCCACCTCAATGTCCATCGCAGACAATGCTAACCATTTTCCCACTTTTTCTTACTGAGCTTTTAGAATTGTTTTATCACAACTCATTGTCTCAGGTAACCGCCATCGACCATTCACTTGACATTCCAAGTGAAATCTATTTGTGATCTTGCTAGCATCCTTCTTGCCTTTGTCATAGTACAAAATCCCTCTTTCCTATGATTAACCCATCCTATATGGGTTCGTTATGGCTGAGTTCACTCCTACATCTGGCTACAGGAGTGGAAATATCACTGAGGCTTTCCCAGTAAGTCAGAGAGTTCCCATTGATTGGTGCATGTGAACAAGTCAGAACAATATATTATTTTTTTCCCTGGAACTTTCTCCTGGATTTATTTGGGAACTGAAATAAAATGTGTTTTTCTCTCCTGGGATTAATAGACTTGCATCAAATTTGAGTCTTTGGGTTCCAAAGATCATCTTGGTGATTTGGTGGGAACTTGTTGAAGAACTAGGGAAAGAGACAGAGCCCTGGTATTGTCATTTATATTCCTTTATTCAGATATATCTAATTAATCAGATGCATTCTCTGAACCTTTCAGTTATGAGAGCTGATAAATTCCCTTTATTTGCCTACATTTTTTGAAGTACTGAGGACAGAGCCCAGGGCCTTATGCATGGTAGGCAGGTTCTCTACTACTGAGCTACACCCTCAGCTCTTTCTCCTACATTGTGTAAGTTGATTTAATGCAGCATGCAATCACGAATCTTCACTAATTCCTCTTTCTCATCCTTGGACATAAAATTCTGTTCTTGAACTTCTTTTCTAATTCTTTGTCCTCTTTGCAAGATTTATGTGCCTGGGTTTGTTCTGTATTGATCCAAAGCAGGTAGGGGATAACTGCCCTGTTGTTGTTATCATTATTAAGTTGAAACAAGAAATGCCACTTGTAAACACATCCTATCAGAATTAGAACTTTTTAGTTGTATATAACATTAGGATTTACTTTGACATAATTATAAAAGCATGAACTGAAATTTGCTCTAATTCAGTCCCAGTAGTTCTGCTTTCCCACCTTCCCTCCCTTCCACTGTTCCCTTCCTCTAATTTACTGATCTTTCTGCTATTTACTTATAGGACTTTTTAGTTAGTGTCTTGTGGATATACATGGTAAGATTCACTGTGGTATATTCATATATGTACATAAGAAAGTTAGGTTAGATTCATTCCGCTATTCTTCCCTTATCCCTTCGTACTGCCCCCCACCTCGCAATTCCCTTCATCTAGTCTACCAATCTTTCTTCTATTTTGATGGAATACCACCCCTTCCCCCTTACTTTGGACTAGCTTCTGCATATCAGAGAAAACATTTGACTTTTGACTTTTTTGAGTCTGGCTTATTTCATTTAGCATGGTAGTCTCCAGTTCTGTATATTTACCAGCAAATGTCATAAAGCCATTCTTGTTTATGGCTGAGTAATATTCCATCATGTGTGTGTGTGTGTGTGTGTGTGTGTGTGTGTGTATCACATTTTCTTTATCCATTCATCTGTTGAAGGGCACCTAGGTTGATCCCGTAGCTTAGCTATTGTGAATTGAGCTGCTATAAACATTGATATGGCTATGTCACTGTAGTATGCTGATTTTAACTCCTTTTTGATATATACTGAGGAAAGGGATAGTGGGTCATATGGTGGTTCCATTCCTAGTTATTTGAGAAATCTCTATTACTGCTTTCCAGAGTGGTTGCCCTAATTTTCAGTTTTACCAAAAAATGTCCGAGTCTACCTCTCCCCCCACATCCTAACCAACATTTATTATTATTTTTGTTCTTTATAATTGCTCTTCTGACTGGAGTGAGATGAAATCTCAATGTAGTTTTGATTTATATTTCCCTAATTGCTAGAGATGTTGAACATTTTTTCATATATTTGTTGGCTATTTGTATTTCTTCTTTTGAAAAGAGTCTGTTTAGTTCTTTTGCCCATTTTTTAATTGGGTTATTTGGTTTTTTGATGTTAAAGTTTTTTGAGTTCTTTATATATTCTGGATTGTAATGCCCTATCTGAGGAGCAGGTGGCAAAGAACTTCTCCCATTCTGAAGGTTTTCACTTCACACTTTAAATTGTTTCCTTTGCTGTACAGAGGCTTATTAGTTTGATGCCCATCCTACTTATTGATTTTTGATTTTGTTTCTGGTACTTCAAGAGTCTTGTTAAGGAAGCTGGTTTCTGTGCCAACATATTGGAGTGTTAAGCCTACATTTTCTTCTAATAGTTGCAGAGTTTCTGGTCTAACAGAATTAGAATTTTGTAGACAGTGAAAAGAACTATTAACTATATCATGCATGGAAACATAGAATTTTTAAAGAGGAAGAAATCTAAGCAAATTTACTATTTTTATTTTATAAAAGAAGAAACTGAGGCCAAGAACATTAGTCCATTTGTCCAAAGTCACAGAATCAAACCTGGAATCCAGGTCTCTGGCTTTATCTGATATTCTCGCTGCTCTGTGCTACCTTTACTCAAACTAGTTCTAAAACAGTAGGACTATATTATAAAACAATTAGAAATAATGTCTAAAATTTACTAGCATCATATTGATGAATGAGCAATTTTATTAAAATTCAGCATTTAAAAACAATTGCATTATATTTTAGTGAGAAGAAAATCAATAGAATATAATAGACATAACCTCAGACTTGACTAAATTGAAGTTTATCCAAGTTATTTGAAGTCCAGAGTTCTCCATCTTTCAAACTTGTTGTTCTTATACTCTGTTCAGTTTTGAAGAAAAATTAAGAGAATTTTCTTTCAGTTGCTGCTATGCTAAATATATACTGAAAGACAGTTATTTCTTCTTAAATCAAAGATCTAGTAGGAAAGAATTACACAAATAAACTATATTATATTTGCAGATAAATAATAGATTATAGGCAGTCTGCAAAAAGTCCATATATATATTTTGAGATCGTTTTTTTGTTAATATCTTATATTCTTCAGAGATATATAACCTGTTGTACAATGAATAATTTCATTCCAAATCCATAGAATCATAGAATTTGGTGTGAGGAGTTATTTAGAAACTGGTTAGTTTAATATTTTTTGGTAAACCCAAGACCCAAGAACATTAATTGACTGTATGTAACCTTGGGCAAGGATCTATTATGAATCCTTCCATAATGTTCCTTGAAATTAGTTTTTCTTGTAAGTCTGAATTTTAATTTTTAAGCTTATAAGAAAGTATTCCAAAGTATTATTTTATACATTAATCTGAATTTTATTTTATTTTTGTTTGTTTTTGATACCAGGGATTGAATACAGGGGCACTTAACCACTGAGCCACATCCTTAGCCCATCTTATTTTTTATTTTGAGACAAAGTCTTGCTAAGTTGCTGAGGTTGGCTTTAAACTTGCCATCCTCCTGCCTCAGCCTCCTGAGTCGCTGGGATTATAGACATGCACCACTATGCCCAGATAATGTTAATGTTAATTTAAATATCTAAATAAAATGAATCTACTATTTGCTTAATTGAGCTAAAATATATTTTCTGTCTTTCTACTTAACTTCCCAACCACTTTCCAAAAACAGCAACAATAATTATTATAAAAAAGCTTTTTTCTATTTAATCTTTTACAATCTAATGTTTAAGGAATACCATTAATATACATTCACATAAGATATTTTTGTTTAATATGTACTTAATTTTAAAGTGTTATGTATGTGTTACAAGGAATCTATTCTAATTGTCCTTCATATTTATATATGCAGAATCTCAGAACAGCCGAGACACCACTTTCTATTTCGGGTTACTTGTGTCCTAATTAATGAAATTAAGCACGTCAGACATGAAAAACCTGCTGCAAAAATCACCTCAGGATGTAGCAAACACTGTGGGTAAACAACCCTCAGAAACAAACATTTAAAGAAGACCTCTCCTCGTTGCACTTCAAAGGAAGAAGCAGCTCTTTAATGAGAGGAAAACAATTAGAAAATATAGAATGTATCTTAGTTCATTTTCTGTTTCTCTAACAAGATACCTGAGGCTATGTTTTTTTTTTTTTTTTTAAATAAAGAAAAGAGACTTATTTTGCTCACGGTTCTGGAGGTCTAAGTGTGATGCTGGCTTCTGCTTGGCTTGGCTCTGATGAGGGCTTCATGGCTATATCTTTACATTGCAGATGCCATTATGGCAGGAACATATGTGAAAAGATAGATTGTGTGGCAATATGGGGAGCCAAAGAGATTCAGGAGCTGAACTTGCTGGTTTTATAACAACTTGCTCTCCCCAAACTAACTAGACACCTTGAGAACTACATTAATTCCTTCCAAGGGTAGTTAGTACCTCCGGTGACATAACCTTGCACTAGGCCCTACCTGTTAAAAATTCCACCACTTCAACACTACCATACCGGAGACCAAGCTTCCAGCACATGAACTTCCAGCACATGATAAACCCCAAACCATAGACAGCAGTATTTTAAGTCCCAAAGAATCAAATAGAGGAAACAGATGTCCCTTACCTACTTCTGTATTTTCCATTCTCCCAGATGAAAAAGAAAGCTAGATTTCTGGGCAATTGCAAGCCGTATGTGTCCCAAATGATGTGTTTCCCAATTCCCTGTTTGAGATCACATCTTCATCCTCAGAGAGGGCAGTCCCAGACCCAAGACTCAAGAGTTTCTCTCAGTATCTTCTGGATGCTGCAAATTTAGGTCTAGAAATTTTTCCCCCAAAATGTTAATCCACATTTTTCAGACTTAAGGAAACTTATGTAAGAACTCAGAAATCTTGTAAAACCAAAAAGCATTTTCTTCGAACAGTGCCAATTCATTGTAATGTTTATGTCATGGATTTTTCTGGGTGTGAATACTACAAAATTAAATTCAACATTTTTGAATTTATTTTAAGTGATAAATAGCATGAGTGTAATAATAATGACAGGTGAATGTTCACTATAGCATTTATCTTAACAGTACAATGTGGATATCACAACCTAAATGACTAAAAATATGGGATTTGCTAAAGAAATTGTTGTATGTACAAAGAAAGAATTGTGTATCCATTTTTAAAAAGCATCCTGTGGAAAGTTGTTGTTTATGTTTTAATTTTCAATTGGAAGAGATGGCATAGCTCAGAAGCTCCAAAATATGTGCTTTCAGGAAGTAGTTTTAAAAGGGAAGGAATTAATCGTAAAATGCTTTATTTATTTTTTATTTTAACTCCTTACAGGTAAAGCAGTTCTATGCTGCAAAATGTCCAGCTGGGGTTCCCAAATAAGAGATTGTTTTCTCCAGTGTTTGTAGGACTGATCAATCTAAGTCATTAAATCAGGGAGTGCCCCAGCTGGACATAATTATTCTGTATGGCTGGGACTATAATAGGCTGAAACAAATTTAGCATTTTCCAGGGTATCTTGCTAGTGATTTTATCTTATGAGATACTTGATTCAGGGCATTAAAAACAATAGGCAGTGGTTTGGAAACAAAAATGAATCTATCGTACAACCAGAGAAATGAAAAGTTGTGCTCCATTTGTGTACAATGAAGCAAAATGCATTCTGCTGTCATATAAACCTAATTAGAATTTAAAAATATATGTCAAAAAATAAATCTATCTATCTATCTATCTGTCTATCTATCTACCTACCTACCTACCTACCTATCAGCTTGCTGGAAGTTATCTTTGCCTATATGTCAATATTGTCATATGCACAAAGCAAATGGGGCCTTCTTAAATCATCAATAGTTTATAATTAATAAACTAGTCAAGTCTTGGATATCAAGGGAGGTGAAGTCTTACTTCAAATTCTGGTTTATTTTTTCTTATCTCTAGCATTTGCTGTTTCTTAGACTATCCTTGGTTCTCATTTTCTGGCTACCAAATTTCTCACATCCTCTCCGTGCTTTCTCAAGAAGCAATTGTTACAGAACAAGGATTTTGAACTCTTAGCTATAGAAAAGTACATGCGGCTGCTGCTGCTACCATGATTTCACTTTTCTCTTTGACTTCTATAAATTGTGCATTACCTCACTTATGGGGGGTATGGCAATTATCATTCACTCATTTATTCTTCAGATTTTTTCTGGAACATCTACTTTGTGACAGGTTCTAGTGTAAAAAGAATAAGATTTGGTTTGTGTTTTTAGGCACTTTATATTCCAGCAGGACAAGCAGAAATCTATACTATTAATTTTAATAGAAAGCAGTAAGGATAAAGACATGCATAGGGTGTACCTGCAACACAGAAGAGGAACACTTAACCAAAGCAAAGAGAGGCCTGCATGGCATCCTAAAGGATGAGGATAGGTAAGCTAAGAAAGAAGAGGTTCACATAAATATTAAACTGTAGTAAATGACATGGATCCTGGTGTACATGGGTAGGAGCATGTATTGACATCTACAACTGTAAAATGCACTAAGAAATAAGATGGGTTGGTGGATAGATAGAAAAATTAAATGAAAACATATAATAAAGCATGTATAACAAAATGTTAACTATATAATACAGTGGATGAGTGTATCATTTGTAGAATTCTTTTTAAATTTTTTTCTAACAAAAATGTCCAAAACTGTTCTTTGGATAACATGAATACCATATTAGCACAGAAAAAAATAGAGAGTGAACTTGCACATAGTGTGTGGAAATCAAAGTAATGGAAAGACAGACTCAAAAACAAAAATCAAAGCATCAGAAAAATGTAGATAATATCAAGAATTCTTGACTGGGAGCAGAGGCACATGCTATAATCTCAACAACTGGCAAGACTAAGGAAGGAGGATTGCAAGTGTGAGGCCATCCTGGGCAACTTAGTGAGACTCTGTCTTAAAATAAAAAGATCTGAGTATGTGAGTATGTAGCTCAGTGGTAGAGCATCCCTGGGTTCCATCCCTTGTATCTCAAAAAAAAAAAAAAAAGTCTAAGATATATGCAAATAGTGTTTTAGAAAAATAGAAAGGAGTGAATGAGGCAGAAAAGTTCTTTGAAGAAATAAGTCTTGACATTTTTCAAATATATTAATATTTGAACCCCAAGATGAGAAATGTAAAGAAACTATACCCACACACATCATAGTCAAATTGTTGAAAACCAAAAATAAAGAGAAAATCTTAAGGATAGAAGAAAACATAACACATTATAGGGGATATAAATGGGAGTACAAAATAACAATAATTAACACAAAAGAAGGTAAGAAAAGAGAGATAAGGTAGCAAAGAAAAATGGTGCAAATGACAAGAAAAGAGAAATCAAGCTAATACATTAAAAATAAACATTAATAATTGCTTTACATATAAATGCACTAAAATTTTTATTAAAATGAAGAAATTAGAAGAATGAACTAAAAACAAAACTCAGATATATACCATTTTTAAAAAAGAGATACACCTTAAATATAAAGACAGATAAATTAAAATTAAGATATTCATTTTTCACATATTTATGTAGAGAGGCAGAGAAAGAGTATCACACCCAAAATTATGCTTTTAAAAATCCAAACAAGTTCACTGCATTTCCTGAACACATTAAAGTGCAAAGGACCAGCTGGACAAAAATCTAAGAAGAGACTAGGATAATTGATATGAGCACTGACTCATTGGGTCAAGATGTTACTAGGTATCAGGAAGGTAAGTCCAACAAGGACAACTGGTATCCTGGTAGGAGCTGAGTGCAACTGGTTGAATGTACACTGTCAAAGAAGGTAAAGGCCCTGGTGAGCTATAAATGTAGTGAAGAACCCTTTGCATACTCATAGGAAAAACTGGGGGAAAATCTCCTTGTGGTGCAGAAGCGAGAAAGGAAACCAGTAACCACTGTGAGAAAGCTACTAAAAACTACCAGGACCCTTCTTTATTCCTTTCATGGAGCAGAAGCCTTGCTCTTTGGTAGGAAAAACAACAAATACTATTTCCTTCAGAGTATTTGTTGAAAATACAATGCAGCTTTGGGAAGGGAACAGGAAACAAAAACAAACAAACATGAATGAATGAAAACAAAAACTTACCTCTGTGGGACAGGCAAAAATTCCAAGTTCAGCTGCAAATTACAGAGAAGGTCTCGCCTCTGCAATTCAGGATTATGGTTTCTGAGACACAGATTTAGTCACATAGATAGGGTTACTCACAATAGCTGAGAATGCCCCATCCCCCTCTGCTAGACTAACAGAATTAAGTAAGAAGTAACTTATAAGAGACACACCTTCTTTGAGACATAGTATAAAGGTTAGTGCAAAAACCTGAGGGTGAAGCAGACCTTGAAAACAGTCATCTGGTAAACCACTTCCCACACTGAGCAAAATGTATCACTAGAGGATTTTTAAGCATGCAGGGACACTAAGGGTAGCAATGTAATAATAAACCTCAAGTTTAACCTAATTCCTAATTAAATGGACTCTACCCCGCTTTTCCCTCCAAATTCTGAAAGAAGGAAAGTTATGCCCATTTCCTGGGATAAGAACTGTAGACTCCATTGTCCTATACAAGATATTGGTTTTCAACAAAATGTGAAGGTCAGAAAAAGTCAGGAAAAAAAGAGCAAATTCCCAAGAGACAAAACAATCGTTAGAACCAGGTACAGTTATTACAAGATACATTGGAATTATGTTACAGGAAATTTAAAAATAGCTATGATAATATATTAAAGGCTATGATGTAAAAGGTGAACAAGCCAAATGAAAAATTCGGCAGAGAGATTAAAACCTCTGAGAAAGGATTAAATAGAAATGCCAGGAGGGAAAAAACTAAAGGAACAGGCATAAAGAAAGCATATAAGGCCTGGGGTTGTGGCTCAGTAGTAGAGCACTTGCCTAGCATGCGTGAGGCACTGGGTTTGATTCTCAGCACCACATACAAATAAATAAAATAAAGATCCATTGACAACTAAAAAAATATTTTTAAAATTAAAAAAAAGCATATAATCTGTAAATTCAACAGTGTCATGAGAAGGATGAATAATTTTGAAGATAGATCCATAGAAATTACTTAACCAAAAGAGACAAAATGAGGGAAGAGATGACCAGAACAGAGCATTTGAGAGCTATGGGACTTTGTTTTAGTCAGCTTTTTGCTGCAGAGACCAGAAGAACCGACGAGAACAATTAGAGGAGGAAAAATTTATTTGAGGGCTCAAGATTTCAGAGGTCTCAGTCCATAGATGGCTGACTTCATTGCTCTGGGCCAGAGATGAGGCAGAACATCAGGACAGACGTGTGTAGTGCAGGAAAGCAGCCAGAAACACTGCACCAGGAAGCAGAAAGAGAAACATTCCCTTCCCCATGGATAAAATATATACCCAAAGGCACATCCCCAATGACCCACTTCCTTCAGCCACACCTTACCTGCTTACAGTCACAACTCAGTTAATACACATCAGGGGTTTAATACACTGATTAAATTAAGGCTGTTATAACCCAATCATTTCCCCTCTAAACTTTCTTGCATTTTCTACACATGAGCTTTTGAGGGACACTTCATTTCAAAATCATAACAAACATTATACAATGTAATATGTGTAATCAAAATTCTAAAGAGTATGTCTCCAACAACAAAGTTTTAAAATACATAAAGCAAAATTTGACAGAATTAAAAGGGAAAATAGGCAAATCAATAGTTACAGTCAGAGATTTCAAAAGTCCTCTCTCAATAATTGATAGAAAAACAGACAAAAATTCAATAAGGATACAAAAAACTTGAATAATAATATCAAACAAATTTGATTAATTGATGGTTATAGAACTCTTCACACAAAAGCAGATTACCTGTCCTTTTAAAACGCATATGAAACATTCACCAAGAGAGTCCACAAAGTGAGCCATGGAATAAGTCTCATAAATTTCAGAGGCTTGAAATTATTCAGAATATGTTTTCTGAAAATAACAGTAAATGAGTAGTGAATAGTATAAAACTGTCTAGAATAGGCTTGCAATTTTAATACATATCATTGAAGATCTGCTTATTTTAAATAGCCTTTTTTATTTGGAAAAATAAACCAGTGGACAATAAAAAAACTGTCCAGAAAATTTTCACATACTTGGAAATTAAACAATATACTTTTGATAACTTACAGATCAAATAAAACATTGTAATGGAAATTAGAAAATATTTTGAGCTAAACAAGAGTGAAGACATTTCAAATTTCTAGGAAACAGTTAAAGCAGGACATAGAGGGAAATTTGTACTTTCAAATGTTTGTGTTAGAAAACAAAGGCTTCAAATCAACGATCTATACCTCTATCTTAAGGTGACAGAAAAAAGAGAAAATTGAAACAAAATTAAGAAGAAAACTTAAAATTATAGAGATAAAAATGAAAATCATTATATAGAAAATGGGCAATGAAGGAAAGTAACAAAGTCAAAAGTTAGTTCTTTGAAAAGATCTAATAATTATAGTTAATAGTTATAGTCAGAGATTTCAAAAGTCTTCTTTGATAGAAATATATTTATATATATATTTGACAATGAAAAAAGCAGAAAGTACAAATCACTGCTGTCAAGATGATGTGAAGCCATCACTATATTTCCTGGATGCATTAAATGGATGCTAGGTATATTATAAACATTTTATGCAGTAACTTCAAAAACATGGTTTAAAAGTAAATCAAAAACACTCCTGCAGAGATTATTAACATATCAAACACTTTAAAGATACCAGAATGCTGAATCTTCCCAGCCCCTTAAAACTATTATATTTGACCTGAGAAAATGACAAATAATTTTGGAGAATGTCAATGGATTATTATAAAATTAGGTAGAATTCCAATCAGCTGCAATCCTATTTGTGGGCTCTAACTTAGTTAACTACAGATTGCTTGTCATGAATTAGGTGTTACCTTCCACATCAATTCATAAACCTGGATGTGCCCAGCAGCACTGCTAGGTATGTGGGTATATAAGACTGAGCTTGAGTAGGTTCTAAATGTACCAGTAAGCCATGTGAGCAAGTGGCTCAAATTCTCAATGTTCCTATACTTCCTGCATAGCTTCATAAGTAGCTGCAAAGCTACTTATGTAGCTTTATGGGTGGGAGGAATATCCTATGACCACTTGATTAGGGAAACAAAACATTAAACTTGATTTGTGGATGATTCTGTGCAAGACCTTTGAATTTATTAATCTCAAATTACGTGTGGTGATAAGGATGATGAAGAGAAATCCTTCCTGTAAGTGGAATTAGAAGTGGTACATCTTTTTGTTCACGTTCCTGCAAAGAAAGATGTCCTGCATTATGAATCTAAAATGATCCATAGTCATTGACTCATGGTTGTCTGGATGGTAATGGACTAGCATAGAATAATACTAGAAGATTAACAATAAGAAGGTCTAGGACCAGGATAGGTGGATGGAAACATCTGTCATATCAAAGATGGGTAGTAGGAGTACTTAGCTTCAAGGGAAAAGCAGTTTTTTAAAACTTAGACCAACAAAAGATTTTTTTGAGAAATATTATATCACTGACCTTGTTTAGAATTCTCAGCACATGGTGCTAATTAAAAGAAGACTAATTCGTTGTTGGTTTTAAAGTTATTTTTAATTTTTCTGTGAACCGTGTTCTTCTTATCACTGAATGTGTTGAGTTACTATTGACGTTGAGTTACTACCTTGCCTTTGGTCCAGAGGATGACACTGTCTGTGCTTCATGAATGCTGGCCAAGAGCCCTCATAGGTAAGGTCTTTCTCAATTAGATGCTAAAGAACAGCCCAGGTGATCAGTTTCATGGATATCAGTCAACAGCCACTTTTCTTGGTCACTCAATCGATTGCTCAATGAGCTCTTGAAAGCATTGTAGTAAGGACAGAAGTTAAGTATGGGACATGGCCTCCTTCCACTGCTGAGTACCCCTATTGCCAATAGCAGAGATCAACACTAAGCCCTGCGTGTCACCATACCTCTGTATTATTAACCAGCCATTTGGTGGCTGAATATGATTTTGGACTTTATTATTGTAGGGACAGCAGTTAACTTCACTGGAATAAATAGATAAAGTAGTCTTCCTTAAATGTTCAGCTTATGAAACTAGAAAAGATAAATGCACAAATAAAATTGAAGAAAGGTACAATAAAGATAGAAACAAATATTTTAAAGTACAACAATCACAGAAAGACTCTAACAATAAAATCAAAAGAGCCTAGTTTAAAAGACCCCGTGAAATAGACAAAAACTTTTGTTGTTCTACTGTAAATAAACAGAAAGAGAGAACACCAAATAAATACTCAGAATGAGAAAGGCAACAAAATTTCAGAAAGAAAAAAATTATTTAAGAATTCTATCTACAGATGAATATCAACTTTGAAAATCTTGATGAAATGGGTGATGTTTTAGTAACTGTAAATTACCAAACTTTACCAAAGAAGGTAAAATATATGAATTAGGCTAATAAAAGAAATAAAAAATTTAAAATGTAGTAAAAGATCTACCATGGTGAAAAAAAGGCATCTGGTACAGATAGTCTGACATGTAAATTTTACCACATTCTTAATATTATGTTTCCTAGGTTATATAAAGTAAATGAAAAGATGCTATGTGGCTGGTAAAACTCTGATATTGAAACCAGTCAAGGAACTCTTAGTTTCTGGTCTAAGTTTCAGGAGCTTAGAAGTCATCACTCTGTCCTAAGATCAAGTAAAACACTGAACAAACAGAAAAATCAACAACTGTGTTAGGTCCATCATAGAGGTGAGGTCACAGAGCAAACTGCTGTCCCCCAAATTGGAGAGACTGGTAAATGGATGCAGAGAATCACAACTCATTAGAGCAGAAACTCATGAAAAATTAACCTCCCTGAGAGCCAGGGCCAAGGTAGAAAACTGGCCACAAACTTCAAATGACAAATTGCTAGAGGCTCAACGTGGACAACTCTGAGAGTTAAAAATTCCAAGGGGATCTAATCATAGGGAGATCCCTACACTTTTGTGAGTTTTAAATACATTAAATCTACAAGATCCTCACACTGAATATTGGAAAAAAATTCTCTTATGTTTCCATGTGGGGCACAGAACCACTTTAAATATACCAGAACATTCTGTTCTTATTTGTAAGGTCTCCCCTCAGGAGGAGCTATTTTACCTGGGCCTAACCTCCTGGGATATTATCAGAACCTCATTAACCTGGAGGAATAGAAACACCCAACTCTAGCTTTACTCATAAAGAAATGTAAATATCCAACTCCAGCCCCCTTCAGCTATCCTATCTTACCTATGTGGGGAAAATAACAAAAATGAGAAGCACTGGTAAAATTCACAGTCTAAGGGCACAGATTGAGACCTAGTTGTTATAACATAGTAGCATGTTTCCCCTACATCTTGCCTCTATAATACTGAAGACCTATCTGTTGCAGCTCCTTTTGCCAATACAGTATCTCCACCTTTCAAAAAAAAAAAAAAGTTACAAGGCATATTAAAAGACAAAACAAAACAAAACAAAACTCAGTTTAAAGAAACAGTATACATCAGAGTCAGAATAGTTTAGAGTAGAAATATTGGAGTTAACAGACCAGGAACTTAAAAAATATATATATCTATCATATATATATATATATATGATATAGATATATCTATATCATATATATGACATATGATATATAATCATATATATGTATATGTATGATTACTATGCTAAGCCTTTTGATGGAAAAAGTAGACAACTTGCAGAAATAAAAAATATGAGCAGAAATATGGAAATTCTAAGAAAGAATTAAAAATAAATGTCAGAGATCAAAATATTGTTGACAAAGAATGCCTTTGATGGGCTCATTAGTAACCTGATGAAAGAATCTCTGAGCTTAAGGATATGGTAATACAAACTGAAAAGTACTGGGGAAAAGACTTAAATAGAACAAAATATCTAAGCAGCTACAAAAGTGGCTAACTATGTGTAATGTGAATACCAGAGAAGAAACGAAATAATAGTTAAAGCAATAACAACCAAGAGTTTCCCCCAGTTAATGTCAGGCACTAAACCCAGATCCAGGAAGTGCAGAGAACATCAAACAGGGTAAGTATTCCCTACCTCCACAAAAAAGCTACACCTAGGCATATCATATTCAAACTTTATAAAATCCGAGATAAAGAAAACTTGAAAGAAGCCAGCGGAAATAAACACCTTACCCATAGAAGAACAAATATAAAAATTACATACAAGATCCTTATCTCTTACTCTGTACAAAAATGGACTCAAAATGGATCAAAGACCTTAATGTAAGGCCTGAATCTTTAAAACTAACAGAGGAAAACTTAGAGGAAACACTTTAAGAATTGGCACAGGCAAAGATTTCCTGACCAGGACTCTAATAGCTGAGGAAATGGAAACAATAATTGATAAATAGTATTACACCTAATTTAAAAGTTTCTGCACAGCAAAGGAAACAATCAACAGAGTGAAAGGACAACTCACAGAACAGGAGGAAATCTTTGCCACCTATTCATCTGATGGGGGATTGATATATGGACTATATAAATAATTCTGAAGAATATAAAAAGTTAACAACAAAAGAACAAGTAATTCAATCAGTACCTGGGCTATAGATATGAAAGATACATCTCAAGAAGAAATACCAATGGCCGATAAGTATATGAAGTAATGTGCAACATCTTTAGCCATCATGGAAATGGAAATCAAAACTACATTGAGATTCCATCTCAGCCCAGTCAGGACAGCTATTATAAAACAAACAAAAGTCCCCAGAACCACAACAAAAATAAAACAAGTGCTGGCAAGGATATGGAGGAAAAAAATAAAATAGAACTCCCATATGATCCATCTATACCACTACTGGGTATACATTTTGAAGGCAATGAAGTTAGTATATAAAGGAGATACTTACAATCTCATGTTTATTACAGCCCTATTCACAATACCTACGATATGGAATCAGTTTAGGTACCTGTCAACAGATGAATGGAAAAAGAAAATATGGTATATATATACACAATGGAGTATTACTCAGCCACAAAGTAAAATGAAGTCATATCATTTGCAAATTAGACAACACCAAATGCTGATTAGAATGTTGAACAACTTGTAGGGTAATGGATATAACCAGAGGTCATTATGTTAAGCAAAATAAGATCAGTATCACAAATTTTCTATTTTCTCTCATATGTGGAAAGCTAAAAAAAAAAAAGCAGGAGTAGGGGGAGAAATTATGTCTTGAAAATAGAAGAGGGACTAAGAGGGAAGGGGTCAGGGGGAGGGTGAAGGGAAAAGGAGAATATTAAGGAAGGTGAATTGGAATAATGCTCAGTATATAACCTGTGAAATTAACATTCAAAAGTAGAGAAGAAATAAGGGACTTCTAAAACTAAAATTGAGAGAATTTAGTTACCAGTTTACCTTACTTACAAAAAATGTTAAAAGCAATTCTTCAAAGAAAATGGAAACAATACACATCAGAAATGCAAATCTACATAAAGAAAGGAAGAGCATGAGAGAAGGAATAAGTAAAATAAAAGGCTTTTATTTTTCATATTCTTAATTGATCCAACAGATCGATTAAATTTGTTTAAAATAATAATAGCAGTAATGTATCCCATTTTATATGCATATGTATATTCATGTAGATACATGTTTATCTACACATAAGTATATAGGTATATATACATAAACATATGCTTATATAAGTGGAATGAATAACAACAATAATACAAGGGATGAAAGTAAAAAATTAGATAATACCAAATGCTGATTAGAATGTGGAGCAACAGGAACTCTCAATCATTGCTGGTGGGAGGCAAAATGATATAGTCACTTTTGGAAGAAAATTTGGTATTTACCCAAATGAGTTGAAAACTTAAAAACTTGAAAACTCTAAACAAAAACCCTGCATCAGATGTTTATGAGTAAACACACACACACACACAGAGTTTTATATATATATATTATATTTATACATATATATCAGTAAAGTAATTGTTTATAGTAGTAAACATTTATTCATAATTGCCCAAACTTGGAAGCAACCATAATTAATGTCTTTCAGTAGGTGAATGGATAAAGGACGATACATCTAGACAATGGAATATTATTGAGCACTAAAAAATAAAGAGTTATTGTTATGATTTAGATCTTAAATGTCCCCCACAGGGTCATGTGTTGAAGGTTTGGTTGGAAACCTGTGGTGTTATTGGAAGGTGGTGGAACTGTTAGATGGTGAGGGCCTCTTGGAGGAAATTAGGTCATTGTGGGTGGGTCATTGTGGGTCCTGACACCCCTTCTCTCTTTTTGCTTTCCAGCTGTCAATAGGAGAATGGCATTACTCTGCCATATCCTTCCTGCCATGATGTTCTGCTTCTCATAGGCCCAAAGCAATGGAGCCAGCTGAAGCCTCTGAAACAGTAAGTCAAAATAAACTTTTCCTCCTTGTAAATTGTTTATCTCAAGTATTTTGTCACAATGATTTGAAAGCTGACTAATACAGCTATTAAGACATGAAAAACTTAAGTGCATACTTCTAAATGGAAGAAACTAAATGGAAAGGCTACATACTATATGATTCCAACTATATGATGTTCTGGAAAAGGCAAGTCTGTGGAAAGAGTAAAAAGATTACTGATTGCTATGGATGTGACAATGATATGTCAATGCTGGTTTGCTGATTGTAACAAATGTACCACTTTGGTGTAGGATGTCAATAAATGGCTGGGGTGTTGCATATGTAGGGACAGGGAGCACATAGGAACTTTGTATATTTTCTGCTCAATTTTGCTGTGAACCTTAACCTGTTCTAAATAATAGAGTTTATTTAAAGTGCAAGAGAAAAAACATAAATTATACACTAAAAATCATGAGTTATATCTATGATAATGCATAAATTATAAACCTACTTGATATATGAGTGTATCTTTAAAAATTTTTGCCAAATAAAATCCAGTAGTAGGTTAATATATAACAACCAAATAGGATTTATAATAGTAATGCAAGAAAATTTCTATATCAGAAAGTGTGTTGTGTAATTCTCTACATTAACAGGCCAAAGTGAAAAAGCTTTGTCTTCTCAATAGAAACTAAAAGAAGTGATACAATTTATTATTAAAAATCTTTTAAGCTAGGAATATATGAAATGTCTTCAATGAAGTTAAACCTATCAAGAACTGACAGCAAGCCTCAGACTTAACAGTGAACTATTACCATGATGATCAGGAAAAAACATGGATAGCCACCATCACTACTAAGGTTTTAGACAATGTATAAACAAGAAGGAATTTGAGGCATACATATAGGGAAAGAGGTGGCAAAACTCACATTATTTCAGAGAAATGATCACCTACCTAGCAAATAAGAGGAAATAATCAGCATGAATTTAGTGATAACCACAAGCAACTTTTATGCACAGGAAAACTAAATCTATTTAAAAATTAATATTAACTTATATAGATAACATTCTGAATTTTAGTTCTTAGTCTTTAACTCCAATTTACAAATCTTGTTTTACTTTGTTTTTAAAAAATAATATTTGAGTAAAGTTTTATAGACTAAGCTCTTTAGAAAGTAGTCCTTACTTCAACTCATTGTCTTTTAAAAAAAATACACACAGAATTTTAGTACTGGGGGCTGGGATTGTAGCTCAGCGGTAGAGCGCTTGCCTTGCATGCGTGAGGCCCTGGGTTCGATCCTCAGCACCACATACAAAGCAATAAAATAAAGACATTGTGTCCATCTACAACTAAAAAAAAAAAAAATATTAAAAAAAAAAAGAATTTTAGTACTGGGCATTGAACCCAGGACCTCAAGCATGCTAGGCAAGCCCTCTACTGCTGAGCTACATCCTCAACCCTCATGTTCTCTTAAAGGATATAAAATGCATTTATACATTTTCTAAATTTAATTTTTCCAAAGCTTTAAACTATGCTTATCATTATAAGCAAAATCTTTCCATTACTGACACAACTCTTATCAATCCCATAAATGAAAAATTGTAAGTAGAGTGTAGATCACATTATTTAAACATTCCAATATTATTGGTTTACAGATTTGGTCAAATTCTCTTGTGCATTTCAAAATAAAGCCCTAATTCTAAAATAAATCACTAATATATATAGTTGGTTTTACAATGAGGACTCTAAGTAAAACCCTTGGGGTTCATGTCTCCTGGGTTCAAGTTACAAGTTACCCAGTTCTTCATCTGATTTTAGTCTCGAGCCTTCCAGTGAGGTTGCTGATAGCTCTCTATTCTACTCATCTCTTAACTACTTAATTGAATTGTTTTCTTTACATATTCTTTTTCCCCAGTTGGACATAAAATGTTATAGATATTTAAAGGATATCTGCCTCTCTCTCTTATGTTTTGGCTCTGAGGTCAAAATATCAAAGTCACACAAATGAGAGACTGCCTAGAGAAGCAGAATCAGCCAAAGGAGTGTTTAATAAAATGTCAAATATAAGATATTAGTAGAACCTCTACACCAGTCATTAAGAAATATAAAAGCAAAGGCAATGAAAACCATAATATACCAGGAATAAATCTATCAAGAAATGTGCAAAACCTATACAAGAATGCTTGAGAACTCTACTCCAGGACATAAGGTAGGGAGGCCTAACACTGTAAAGCTGTCACATGATTCCCAAGCCACATTTTCATGAAATTTGAAAAACCAATTCTCAACCACATGAGATTTTTTCAAATGAATAAAAAAAATGAAGTGGTACTTAACTTATCCAATATCAAAATATTTTATTATACTATAGTAATTAATGTGTTATGAGCTTCTAAAGAGATCAGCTGAGCAGAAGAGTAACTCTCCAAACTAATAAATTAATGGATATTTATTTTATAATAAAATTGGTATTTCTAACCAGAGAAAAATGAACTATCCAATAAATGATTTTGGAAAAGTACAGATACCTTCTTTGCACCACAATTAACTCTAAATGAATTTAAAACTTCAACTTGAAAAATCAAAATTCCCAAGAGTATTAGAAGGAAAGATGAGGAAATATATCATTGGAGCAAAGTCTTTCTAAGAAACACATAAAACCTAGAATACATAAAGGAAAAATATTTTCCCATAAATATATAAAATTCTGAATAAAAGACAGTATTTTAAAAGTTAAAAATGTAACACAAATGATAGACTGGAAAAAATATTTGCCATGTATCTAGCTCATAATCTGTGTCCACAAAATAAAACATCCCATCCATAAATACAAAAAGATGAACAATTCAGTAGAAAAACAGAAATAGAATATATGAACAGACTATTAACAACAGGGGAAGAACAGGGATGGGGTCTACAAACATGAAAAGATGGTCATCCTGTCTTCTAATGAGGGAAAAACAAATAAAAAAATTAAGATATCATTTTTTACTCAGGATACTGGAAAAAACTTGTAACTTAATATTCCAGCATTAGCAAATCTGTGGGGAAATGAGTGCCCTCAGACAATCTTAGAAGGAATGTAAATTAAAAATATTTTTCTGGAAGTATCTGTCTAAATTTAAAATAGATCATTGACCATAAGTTTTCAGTTTTAGGAACCTATGTTGAAGAAATATTTGAACATCTAAACAGAAGCATTAAAAATATTCTGCATCACACTGGTAAAAAATTAAATAAGATTTAAATATCCATCGCAGAAATGTGGTTGGATAAATTATGAACTATTTTGGAATAAGGTGTCATCCTCAAGAAAAAGCAAAACACATGTTCAATCAAAAAAATATTATTGAGGGCTGGGATTGTAGCTCAGCGGTAGAGCGCTTGCCTCGCATGCGTGAGGCCCTGGGTTCGATCCTCAGCACCACATACAAAGCGATAAAATAAAGACATTGTGTCCATCTACAACTAAAAAAATATTTTAAAAAAAATTATTGAGTGACATATGTATTGCAAATTCATTAAAATGTAAACAGCCCCCAAATATATGCCCATACATTTCTGTCAATGTATGGGTAAAGGGCTAGAAGGTTACAGACCAAACTATTGACCCTGGGTCATATTTGGGAGGGAAGTTGGAATATTGGATAAGAGGGTATTTTTTATAGTTATCTGGTCCCTTTACTTCAAAGTTTTTCAGCTGTCATAGCTTTGGGCTAAATAATTAATAAAATAAAATCCATACTTTTCTTGACTTTTCTCCTCTTTACCTTTAGCAGTTGTAACAGACAAGAGGGAAGATGCCATATTTCAAATGTGTTCCCATCTTAGACATTCTCAGTTTGGGGATTGGTGCACTTTGGTTTAGTCATTCATGGATTTGTCATTCTTTTCTTCTGTATACAGTGTGTTAATTGAGCAGACAGGTAGAGGTTTGGCACTGATTCATCAGAACAAGGTCCCGCCCAACTCTTGATGAAAACCTAGAGATCCATTACTTTACTGATCACAGTGTGTTGGGGAGGGGGATCCTCAGTCTCCGGTGTCATAACCATAGTCTTAGTCCAGTAATTAATTGTCCAGTCCTACATAATAGTTAAACTTTGAACTTGTGCCATGTTAAATCAAGACTCTTCCCCTAGCTGAGTACTGCTTTAGGCTGGTCCTTCAGAGTGGAGGAGAGATGACCGTCCCTTTTTACCTGCCTAGTGTTTCTCTTCCTGTCCCAGCTTACTGTCTAGGTCCCAAGCAAGAGGAAGAAAGGCATGGGGCTAGGAAAGTTCTTTTTTGACTACTGCTGTCATAAGCTGACATTCCCCCTTTTAACAACTTCACAGTGGGGATTAAATATCAATACATGAACTCTTAGGGTACACATTCAAACCATATCCAAATCATAACAAGGATTAAACAAAAACAAAGCAAAACTAACAAAAACAAATTTTACTATGTCCTCTTTAGAAGGTGGGATAAAGAAGGGGATACAATGCCACCTTGCTCCTTCATGTTTTACCAGTTGTATTCTAGTTGTCCAAATGAAAACAGAGATTTATTATTTATTGATTATAATACTTGAAAATGAATTAAATGTAGGCTGAGAAAGGACTTAAAGAAGACTGGATTAGTTAAGTTTGATGCCTCTGTAAGGCATACAAGTACATGTTCATGAGGTCACTTAGTATGTTTTCTGGAGTAGCAATTCTTAAAGGTCAATGTTGCATTAGTCAGTTTTCTGTTGCTGTAACAAAATACTCAAGGTTGGGAATTTTATAAAGAAAAGAGGATTATCTAGACTTACAATTTTGGAATCTGAAAGTTCAAGATTGGAGCCCCTAACTATTTGGCCTCTGGTAATGTCCCCCTTGGCTACGTCACATTATGGGAGAGGGCATCATGTCTGTGGCACACATGAGAGGGAAAGGGCAGTCACAAAGCAAGGCAGAAAGCCAAAGAGATGCAGGAGGCAGGCTTGATCTTTTTATAACAACTCGCTCTCAGAGAACTAGCCAGAGTCCTTCAAAAACTGCATTGATCTTTTTGAGGGTGAAGCCCCCAGGGGCCTAATTATATCCTACTAGGCTTCTCCTCTTCAAGGTTCCACCACCTCTCAACATCCCCACCTTGTGGTCAAGTTTCCAGCACATGAAACCTTGGGGGACACACATAATCCACATCCAAATCATTGCAAATGTGCAACAGAATTGCCCAGAGAAATAACAGAGGTGGCTGAGTCCCACCTCACAAGTTTCAGATTAAGAAGTTCTGGGTGGAGCCTGGGAATTTGCATTTCTAACAAGTTCCCAGCTGATGGTGATGCCACTGGCCCAGGCTTCCCACTTGAAGAAACACCGGTCTAGACAGAGGATAATTCTAGGAGTCATCAACATAAAGATAATGTTTAAATCCGTGGGACTAGATGAGATTGCCTAATGAGGCTCTTCAGAGAAATAAGAAAGGGGAGAGAGAGAGAAGAAAGGCCCAGGAGAGGCAGGATCAGAGGAGTAGAAAGAAAACCAAGAGAATGTGGGGTTTCAAAAGCCAGGGTGGGGGAGGGGACATGGGAAGAATGGAGGAACCTTGGGCAAAGGGGAGGGAGCAGAGGGAAAGGGACATGGGGTCAGGAAAGATGGTAAAATGAGATGGACTTCATTACCCTAGGTACACGTATGACTGTATATATGGTGTGACGCTACATCGTGTACAACCAGAGAAATGAAAAGTTGTGTGGTATTTGTATACAATGAATCAAAATGCATTCTGCTGTCATGTACACATAATTAGAATAAAAATATATATGTACATATAAATACTATTTTTTAAAAAGTTGGGTTTTGGATCAATATTTTATGATCTTTGGAATTTTGAGATTGGGTTACCAAGTTATTTGAATTAGAAACTATAAGAAGTTAAATATTGATTTTTTTGTCTATGTTCCCTTTTCAAAGCAGTAATACCTACTTTTTTTTAGCCACTGGCTTCATTAGTCTTTTAATATTGACATAGATTTAACATTAAAATAACAAATTTTTAAATAATTTCAACTATTAATATTTTTTTAAAAGGTAAGGGAGTTGAGAGTTCCCAGTGAGATTGAGTAATCATGACAAATACTGTTCAGAAATAGAATTAAGGAGAAAGCAGCAATGTCCACAGTCTATCAGTATTAGAAACGTGGTCAAGAGCAATCATTTTACAAATATCTCACTATTTTTCCAAAAAGCACCATCAAGTGAGTATTGTCTCCATTTCATAATGAAGAAAACTGAGGCTCAGGGGGTTTATATGGTTTGTTAGGGCAACAAGAGGCCCACAACCCAGACATCTGAAGAAATGTGAAGTTTGCTACATCCTCCAGTTGTTCCATAGATCTATAGTGTGCCCACTGCAGGTGAAATGTCCAGGTAGGCATTCTGTTCGTTCCTCTCCAGCATCCAGGGTCCCATAGCTGCCCTGGACATGTCCCAGTGACTCCTTTTCCTCCCCCTTCACCTGCCTTCCCAGTCAGGTCTTCATGCCTCCAACTTTTCTAGTTACATCCCATGCTCAATACCAGCCTGAGCCTCATTCCTTCTCAAGGGCATAAACTGATCTTTGAGCACATGGTAACAGGTAACTGTTGGTACTAATTGGTGTTGCGCAGTAGAGGTTTTCTCTGTTTCATTTTTGTAGTGCTGGGGATCCAGCCCAGGGCCTTGCACTTGCTAGGCAAGTGCTTTACCACTGAGCTACATCCCTGACCCCTGCAGTAAAGGTTTAACAACCGTGTTTCTGATTTGTAGTGTTTGGTGGTTGCAAGTCACCAGTGTCGATTTCAAGCCCTCAGGATGATGTGACCATGGAGTGAGGAAGAGATATCCGCAGCTGGCTCTCACGAGCTGCTGTGAGCTGCTTCCAGCACTCCACTGGAAGGATTTGAAATGTTGATTTTCATGTAGCCTATTTCCATTCTGAACAGGGCCTTTTGGAGACAATGTCTTAACCACAAGTTGTAGGAACTTCAGGCCCTCTGCCCAGCCGGGGGGAGGAGACATTCGGAACAGGAGGCCAGTGTACAGAGAAGTGGTCACCTGCTTCTTCAATGTCCCATCTAGCTCAGAAGCAGTGAGGATGGCTACTTAAAAGCTGGCATTCATTCTGGTTTCCAGGGCTCGAGAATGTTCTTTTATGGGGATTACAGGCTTGTTCTTCTTTGGTGTCAGCAGGCGTTTATGATGTCTCTAGCAGGAATGAGAATTTAGGTCTGGAATAAGCCTTTCTGTTTCTTGCCAGCCTGTTAAAGTTTACAGAGGAGACCAGACATGTCTTGTTCGCGCCCATGTGCTACTCTGTTCCAGAATCAGAGGAGGAAACCACATTCTCACACAGGCAGGGACAGCTGCTGAGGGGTCAGTCCTGAGCAGGAGGGATTTTTACTTCCTCATGTAACTTCCATTTGATCTTATTCTTTTATTCCTAGAAGCACAGGCTGCAGAATATGTCTCCTGGGAACTAAGTATGTGATATTACCGTGGATGGTGTTGTAATAATATTACCTCATACTACCTAGTGGGGAGGGGATTGAGTTGGGGCAGGGAACAGGGAGGACCAGGGGCCTTTTTGGGAAGAGGAGGTGAGCAGTAAGAGCTAGAATTTGGCACTGATGTGGAAGTGGGGGAACATGGCTGGGAGATCGGTTGAAAACTCACAGAAAATATTTCACTGCAATCTGATTTTATGTCTGTGCTTTGCAAGTGGATACGGTTAGTTTAGGAATAAACTTTTCAAGGCTCAAGGTGGTTTTTTCAACTTGGCAAATAGAGAAGTCTGAGGAAGAATTATACTTCAGTGCTTTTTAGAAGGAGCCATGGTATAGTCAGATCCTAGCCCCTAAAGACATCTGGAAGTATCATGGCACTGGGCAAAGAGGCTTCTAGAAAGGACTTAACCATAGGCTGTGGTTGATTTTATACCAGCTACCCAATGCAGTGCTTCCCTGTCTGGGCCACTTTTCATTTACAGGACTGTTTTATTACGTATAAATTGCACAGACATTAAGATCCAAGGACTGCCAGAGATACTGACAGGATCATACTTGAAAACCACATATTTTTATCTAGTGCTCTCATGTGCAAATTCACTCACACACACATGTGTGCAAATGCATCAAAATAATACTAATATTTATAATAATACTTCTCACTGCCTTTCATCTGTATATCTCCAGGTACTTTGCAAGCATTCATTAATTCTTCCTACATTCCTCTGAGGAAGGTAAATATTATTATCCTCCCCTTTACAGATGAAGCAATTGAGTCAGATAAGTGATTTGCCTGCAGCCAGTGAGAGAGTGTGGGTGGCAGGCTGAGATTCAGAGCTGAGTTCCTAGAGATGTGCATTAGGAAGAGACCCAGTAGCTCAAACACAGATGGTGCTGAGGCCCGCAACATGTTGGGCTGTTGTTGAAGGTCACATTTTCCTGTTAGATCTATCACCATGGTAATAATTGCTACAACTTATTAAGCATCTATTATGTCTTGGGTGCTTTACAAGTATATATTATTTCCTTTCCTTATGTTGAAACTGGAATTATCCCTGTGGTATGAGAGCATGGGGGAGGGGACTGAAATTTACAGATATGTAGCCTCCTGTCCAAGATCACATAGCTAATAAGTGCGTGGGCTGGAATTCAAACCCAGATCGGTCTGCCTCCCAAGACTATGTCCTTTGCCCCAGCTCACACCTCATGCTCATTTGAAAATTACAGGGAGGCACGTTCCTACCCATTCACATCTCTTCCTTTAGACTTTGAGCCCTTATTTGTCCTAGCTGTCTACCATCAATTTCTTTGCCTTTGACAAAATTTAGCGACTGATACAGCATGTCTGATACAAGTTCCAAGTGTAAGAAAAGGGAATCATTAAGTTCAGAAGTAAATATGCTAAGTCAGGAGCAAAAACTTTAATTATAATCATTTTTCTTTACTTCATGTTATTTCTGCTAAGTGTATCAGCATGGAATCTTTAAACAGAACAAAGAAACAGCCACAAAGAGGGAATTTGGATTCTCCTGGGGTAAATATATTTCCAGCTGCACTGTCAGAAAGTCAAGGGAAGATCCAAAGTGCAAGATGAGCTTCGTTTTCTTCTACCCTTCAGATTCCTCAGAGTCTTTCAGGAACTGAACTGAGCTCTGACTTTCACAATTCAGACTTCAGGCAGAGTGGTATATCTCGTGGGTTAGGAGAAGCCATGCAATCTATGGAGTTGCCAGGGTGCTGGAAAGATCTGGGAGCATGTGGAATTGCTGAAGTGGGAAGATCTTGGGACACCTCAGACCTATACCAGGGGCAGCCTATTTGATGAGCAGGAGATGGTCTGGCTGGGCCTCTGCAGTGGCTCCTGGAGGCTGGTTCACAAGGACAAGTCATAGGCTCTAGTGTCTGACCAGTGGTGTTGGGATGGGGTGAAGGTAAGAGCCCCCAAGATTCAGCCAGTGAAACCAGAATAGGTAGATTCTGCACTCTTTAAAATTAGATTGAGAAGCTGGCTTTGTAGTTTGGTTCATTTTGTGAGTAAGATAAGAAAAAAACAAGTTTTAATCACAACTTACTTGAAACAGTGTTTTTCTTGGAGAAGTGAGGACTGGCTTATAAAAATCAGTACTTATACAAGAATCTGAACCCAGCTGACTTGTCTGTTTGGTTGGAATTCTTTTATAATTAGTTTAGTTGTAATCCAAGTGCTGTTTCCCAGCCACCTCCTCTCCTTACACGATCTACACACATTTTCTACCATGTTGTTGCCATATGCTTAAAAGCAGGACTTTAAAGAACTGATTACGTTGGGTGTGGTATGTGCCTTTAGTCCCAGCTACTTGGGAGGCTGAAGCAGGACTGCCTGAGTCCAGGAGTTTGAAAAACCATAGTTTGGCCCATTTCAAAAGCAAAAGAATAATTGATTACAAATTGTTCCTCTTTGTTTAGTTCACATTCCACATACTTGGTGTGTGTGTACACACAGTTGCACACACATTGGGTGCACACAGGGCTAGAAGCACAGCAGCAAAGAGACAATACGTATTATGCGTGTGGAACGGTCTTGTGTTCACGGTGGGGTGACTAACCATCCTTGTTTGCTGGGGATTGAGGTTTCTCTTGGGATGCAGGACTTTCAGTGCTCAGTTCCAGAAAAACCCTAGCAAACAAGGGCAAGTTGATCACCCTCGTTCATGAGGATGTTCATTAGGATCTCTAAAAGAGACCCAACCCAAGCTTTTAAGGCATCAAGTTTAAAACACACTGAACTATTAACAGACACTTCTCAATATACAAATGTAAGACCACCCTTCACCCTCCCCATGGAATAAATGAGCACTACACAATTGACAAGTAGCCATAAATATCAGAAAGCCTTTAGCAGCAATCCAAAATTAATTTTTTTTTATCTTCAAAGTCACAAAATAAGGATTCTTCTGAGGACACTCCCCCCACCCTGGTGTGTGTGTGTGTGTGTGTGTGTGTGTGTGTGTGTGTGAGAGAGAGAGAGAGAGAGAGAGAGAGAGAGAAATATAACAAAATTCCCTGGTTCATTCTGTACAGCCACATAAACACTTTTGAAAAGTGCTAAGAAGAGGCAGGGCTGGTAATAGGACCATAGTGGCAGGTGGCCTGCACCCTTTCTGAATGAATGAATGCGGGGGTCTCCACCAAGCCCGAGCCCAGGGGAAGCGGGGAGTGGCGATGTGCTCTCATGCCACGCTTACCACATAACCATTACAGAGCAGAAACCTCTGCTAATCCTCTCCTATAGGAGGGCGGGGAGTGTTAGCATTTTTGAACTGCTCCACATTCCTTCTTGCCTACTTTTGAGAACATACTACATTTTAAAACTTGTTGGTTTCTTTCATGTTTTATTTGACCCTATGTAATTGCATTCCTGAAGGAATAACAGGCCCCCCTAGTGATTTACACCCTGTATTAAATGTCAGTTTTGAAGAGACACAGTTAACAGTTTGGTTTAACCTCCCGCCTTCCCTTTCTCTATTAGCTCAAAACTGAATTTGAGCTCCAGCTCTAAGGACTCTGAGGGCGGGATGAAAAGATAAAAAATGAGTTGGAGCAATAGCATGTTGAAGGGGGACTCTTTGCTCTTGCCCTTCCTACGCTTCTCCCTGTGGAGCCAGTCACTGGTCCAGAAGAGAAAGACATCCCTTTCCTACCTCCTGTTCACTGCTGTCCCCATGCAATAGTTGGGATGGCAAATCAGAACCTCATCCTGGACTAACTTGGTTCTATTTCATATTACCAGCCATCGCCTCAGCCCTGGGGACCCAGCAGTTCCCATAAACCATAGTTCCACCTCAGCCAGCAGTACCCTGTGAGTAGTGGGTTTGATCAAGCCATGGGGGTGGAGGGAGTATCATCTCAATAATTTACCTTATTTTGTTTTGTTTTATATATATATTTAGCTGCTATGTTGTTATTATTGGCTAAAAATATTTCATTTACCCTTGTAGTTTCACTTAAATTATATTTAACAACTGCCTGATCATCTGTTGTGAAATAATTATTCAGAGAACTTTTAAATAAATCTTGATACGTGGCATATTCCATACGATTGTGAGTGTGTATGTCTAAAATCTAGAAATAAATACATCATGTGTGATATAAGTAAATAAAATAAAGTAAGTTAACAGTCAAGGTAAGTTAGGTAAGTTAGTAGTCATTATTACTTCCAGAAGTCCATATAAAAATATGAGACAAAAAGGGACTGTGTGTTATAAACAATTGTTTATGCAGAACACAAACTAAATTCATCCTCTGCTCTGTTCTACTCTTCCTCACTTTTCTTACCCTCTCACTTTGTCCCAGCCAGTGACCATATGAGGCTTGACTGTAAATAACTGCAACTTTATACTAGGGAAAGAATGAAGTGCACAGCAAAGGCAGCTATGCTCAATTCTCTGCCAATGTGAAGATGTGACCTAGTTTGATCGTATCAGCACTGCAGACCTTAATCCTCAACTCCTGCTCCAAGGCCACTTAAGAGCCATTAGCTAAGTCCTTTAACCAGGACCTCTGTGTCTACAGGGGGAAAAAGTTCACAGAGATGTATGAGATCAGAAAGTTGGGCTCTTTTGGACTGTATTTATCTTGATTTTATTTCCTAAATTATGTAGTTTATAAAATTATAAAGAAATTGGGGCCAAAGGTAAAATGAGGGTAGTAGAAACGAGACAACATCAGAGAAACGAGCAGCCACGAAAGACATTAACCAGCTGTAAACAATCACCTGTCACTGCCACTACCGCCCTCTAGCTACTGTTAAAACTGTATATGTATTTAAATTTTTTTTTTATGTACTAGAGATCTGGCCCAAAGGCACCTAACCACTAAGCCACATCCATAGCTCTATTTTTTTTTTTAAATATTTTTTAGTTGTCAATGGACCTTTATTTTATTTACTTATATATGCGGTGCTAAGAATCAAACCCAGTGCCTCACACATGCTAGGCGAGCGCTCTACCACTGAGCCACAACTCCAGCCCCCCAGCTCTTTTTTAATTTTTTATTTTGAGATAGGATCTCACTAAATTGCTTAGGGCCTTGCTTAGTTGCTGATGTTGGCTTCAAACTTGCAATCCTCCTGCCTCAGCCTCCCGAATCTCTGGGATGACAGGCTGCAACACCATATCCTGCCAAAATGGTATATTTAAAGAATACAAATATTAAGTGCTATTTCTATTAAAAACCATCAAGAATAGGCTGGGTGTGGTGGCACACACCTGTAATCCCAGTAGCTCAGGAGGCTGAAGCAAGAGGATTGTGAGTTCAAAGCCAGCCTCAGCAACATAGCAAGGCCCTAAACAACTTAGAGAGACCCAGACTGTTAAAAAAAAAAAAAAAAAAAAAAAAAAAGGCTAGAGAAGTGGCTCAGTGGTTAAGGGCCCCTGGGTTCCATCTCCAGTACCAAAAAAAGAAAAAAGAGTGGACAATTATAGCTTGTGTCACATTCCAAGTGATGCACATTTTCTAGTTGCCAAATCCTGCAGAGATAGGCCTTATCTCCCAGAAATTATAAAGGAAAAAACTTACAGTTCGTTTTCCATTCACAATAGACTTTACACTTGCTTTTATTTACCATTTCTCTTAGTGCATTACTGTTATTATACTATTGAAATTTTCATTATTATTTTATTGTCATAACTCCAATGACTATGGTGTAACACTATGATAATAAAAAGTCAATGAGCCAAGTATATTGTAAAAACCTTGTTTTACAGAAAGAACCTCAGACAATGGTTTCAGTCTTTCCTTATTTGAATCACATCAGCACAGAAAAAGATCATGATAGTCTCTGTCTTGTTACCATATATACTCACAGAACATTCTCTCCAGAACAAGATGTGCTGTTTTTTTCTAACACTCAAATTTTCACAAGGAAAAAATCTAGTCATAACCATATTGTGAATGTGTCCTCTAAGAATCCATCACATGGAAACTCAAGAGAATGTGTATTCAGTGCCAACGATTTCCTGGCTAGTCTTTGAAATTTTCTGATCTCAAAAAATTATATTCTAATTAGTGTCATGCATAACTAACTGTCAGGTTTCAATATGTGTTGAATTTCCCAAGAGACTGAGATTGTAAACTGTAGAGGTATTGAGACCTGGGCTCAAATCCTGTCATACCTGTCTGTGGGGAAGGTTACTTCACCTCTTATAGCTTCAGTTGTCTTCTAGTAAAAATGGGGCTAATATAGAAACTGCAACTCATAAAGTTGGTGTGGTGATTAAATGAGATAATGTGTGTTAAAAGATTAACATAGTATCTGTGGGGTGTGTGTGTGTAGAATGCGCACTGAAAAAAGTACCAGTAATTGATTATAAACACCATTTCTTACACTTTATTGTACTTTTTGGGGAAACCTTTGTACCTCATTTCATGATTTATTTTGTGACATTGTAGGACTATCAATCAATGCCAGTGGTTCATTCTCTTGACCCTTGGAAGCTGAGGCAGAAATAAAAATCCATATTAAGTGCTTCAGGGCAGTTTGATATTTGGTATTTAGAGTAAACCTATTTCTTTTAAGATGAATACACATTTATTTACATTCTGAAACACCAGATTATCATATGATGGATTTTCTTAAAGTGATTTTGTTTTTAAAGGGCAGGACTAGCAGTTTGCAAAACTGGCATTTTTAATCTCATTGTTTCAATTTGCATCTGATTGTGGTTGAGCATCATTTGTTGTAATTGGCAGGAAAGGCTGCTCTTCATGAAAGATCTGTTACCATCCTTCTCTCTTTTACTGGATATTTTGTTCTTTTCAATATATTTAATAATTTAATTTTATGTATTTAATTAGCATTTTCTTATTTTAATACACTTTATAGTTTTATGTTTATATAATTTTAAATATTTTATTAATAATCATTAATATTATTGTATATTATTGTTATTTACATGAATTCTTTACATATGTATGATACTTATTAGATAATCACATAAGAATGCATCTTATTTTGTATAAAATCTATCTTATAAAAATAATTTTGCAGAGAAAAAAAGAAAAATTTTTTTATAGTTCCCACAGCTAGGAACATTTTTTAGTTCTATATATTTTAAAAATCTTTTATTAACACATATTAATTGTACCTATTAATGAGGTTCAGTGTGATGTTTCTGTACATGCATATAGCATTCATTGACCAAATCCAACCTTTCTTTTTCTAATCTCCTGGCAACACTCTTCCCAATCTCTACAAGTCACTTTCTACTTTCAAGTCAACATTTTTTAGCTTCCACATATGAGGGAGAACATGTGGTACTTGTCTTTCTGTGCCTGGCTTATATCACTTAATGTCTCCAGAGCCATCTATTTTGCTGCAAATGACAGGCTTTTGTTCTTCTTTATGGCTGAATTATACTTCTTTGTGTGTGTGTGTGTGTGTGTGTGTGTGTGTATCCCACATTTTCTTACACAATTAGAAGCATTTTTTAAATTTATTTTTATTTCTATTTTTTTTTTGTTTGTTTTTGAGAAAGAGTCCCACTATATTGCCTAGGCTGGCCTTGGACTCATAATCCTTTTGCCTCAGCCTCTTGAAGAGCTGGGATTCCTCTAGGTACATTTTAATGGCTATCCTTTTTAGTCCTTTTCCTATGCAAATATGTGTGTGGATTTTATACAAAATTACTAATATTACAAATGTTTTATAATCTGATATTGTCCTTACCTATGTATCTTACACATGTTTCTATGTTGCTAAATATTTAGCTATAACATAATTTTAGTTTCTGGGTAGAATTCCATGATATTGCTATATCATAATATATTTAATCTCTTTTTAAACAATTTGGCAATTATTTTTAAAAGGTACTTGATACAAGTATAATTGCTAACTTAATATTTGCCTTTCCTGATGGACTTACGTCTTTTAAGCCTTTCTATTCTGTCTGCAGTTCACAATAAGAAGTACAGGGTCATCTTGACTCAACACTGACCTGTGCATGTGACATCTACACATGACACACCTGTAAGTGGGAAAAATGTTGAAACAAAACTCACTCTGGTAATTTATTACCTGTCCTTTTTCATATCACATTTAAAAGAAATTCTGGTCACAGTTTACTAAATTCTTTCCATCTCCCCATAAATGAGCTTCTATTCTCATTTTGAAATCATGGTTAAGTCAGGGTTCTAGGGAACAGGGCTGTGCTTGGCACAAGGGAGCATGAATGCATTTATGTGTTGAGTGGCAAGCCTGATGTCCAGTCATCATGAACACCCAAGATGCCTGCTTCAAACAGTGCACTTGGTGCAAAGTAGACTAATGACTCTGGAGTCAGACAGTGTGGTAAAATGCTGGCTCTGCCGCATACTAGTTGGTGACCATAGGCAAGTTACATAATCACTCTGTGCCTCATTTTCCTCGCCTGTAAAATGAAGATAATGATAGTACTTAACTCACAGAATTGTTATGAAGATTAAATGAATTAAATTTAAAAATACTTCGAGCAGTGCCTGCTACATAACAAACAAAATATGTGTTTATTACATAAACAAATAGGACTTTTCTGGCATTCAAATGGTTATATCAAAGCCTTCTAAAAAAATATAAGGCTTCCAAATCTTATTGGTAAATGACACTCATTACTCTCTCCAACCCCTGAAAAAAAGTTGATCCCACTTTTATTCCTACCAGCAGCAATAGACCTGTACAGGTGATGTCCTCAGGTGTTCACTGCTCATCAGTTACCTGAGGCTGTGTAGTGTGAGAGGTGTGGCTTTCTTAAGTGGTAAGAGAAGGGCGACAGCAACCAGTTGCTTACAGACAGCATTCGATACCCACTCACACTTGGCAATACTCTCTGATAGAACCAGGGTCGTTGTGAAACCCCAGGGATGCTCTGTGTAATGGGTGGGAGGATCTTAGCATGTTCCTGGGGACTAAGCAAAATGTTAAGATGACTCTCAGGCAATACCCTTCTCCAGACCATCCCTCTCTTAATGTCACCCTCATCATCCTTGCCATCCTGCCACATAGTCTAGCTCTAAAACCCTGTCCCAAATTTGCAAGCAAATGTCTAAATCCCACATAGTTAGTGTTGGGTATATTTTCCTAATAGATGGGTTGCTTTATGAAAGCTGGTGTCCACCTGAGACAGACACACTTTCTCTCTCTCTCTCTCTCTCTCTTTCTCTCTCTCTCTCACATACACACAGCCATAACTCTTTTTGTTCCCCCTGCCTTTGGGGAAATACATACCCATCTCAAGTTCCAACTTGTCTACAAAATATTCCCTGACATCTCCAACCCAGGTGGATCTCTCCTTTCTCTTAACTCCCACAGCAGCTCTAGGTAGAGCTATAGCCTTTAATACTTAATTATATGCTGCCTGGTTCTAGAATTGTCTCAGGTGCTAGTGGTTTCCCCCAACCATACTGTAAGTTCTTTTAAATCAATCATCATATCATATTTCTTTTGGATCTCACTGGCTTGGCACATTGTAGGTCTTTAGTAAAAAGTCAAAATTAATTTATTGATACAAGCATAACCTGCATGATATTGCACTGAAAATAAATTATATTAAGAAAGATAAGTTTTCCAAACTTTATAACTTTCACAAGCTAATTCCAAAATGGAGCAAATATTAAAGTATTTAAAAATCAAATAATTACTAAAATAAAATATGGACGAATGTATTTATAACCATGGAGCAAATAAAATAAGTCCAGCCTTTCTAAGCAGGATACAAGCACAGAAACCCACAAGAAAGAAAAAGCAGATAAATTCAATAACAAAAAAGTTTAAACTTCGCCGTGGCAAAGACTTATTTAAATTTATGAGGAACTTGCACAAATCAAGAAGATGAGCAACAACCCTCCACTCAACCCAAATTGCAAAGGGTAGAAACTGACTGTATTTTTTCTTTTTGGCCTTTGTTGTTCATTCATCTACAAAGACTCTTTTTCTACTGAGGATCTTGATCTTGCTTCCCTTCAAATTCTGTCTCCCTGGGTATGTTTTCATCTTTTTCCCCACCTCTCTCAATGGTCCTTTAGACTCTTATTTTTTAATATTCAGAAAGTAAAGGGGCTTTGTAGTAATACTTTAGGAAAAGAATGGCTTTCTCTGAACTTGTTGCAAGTGATTCTTAGTAGGTACACTGGCCTGTAATGTCATGGATGTTTCAGAATCTCACAATTTGGTATCACAATTTGAGCCAAATGTCACAAAGCTGTGTTAGTCAACTTTCTGTTACTGTGACAAAATACATGAGAGAACCAACTTGAAAAGGGAAAGTTTATTTGGGCTCATAGTTTGAGAGGTTTTGGTCCATGGTCAGTTGACCCTGTTGCTCTTGGACCTGTTGCAGGGCAGTACATTTTGGTGTGAAACAAAATTACATGAAGGAAGATAAGGGTTCCATTCTTTACAACTTTCAGACTTTGGGTTGAGGGTAGGGCTGTGGTGAAGCGGATCTGCCTCCTAGCAGAATGTGAGAGTGAGATTAGGAGACAAAGGGTCCACAGTCCCTTTTGAAGGCATGCACCCCATGCCTAAAACCTTGCACTAAGCCCCACCCCTCTTGCAGTGTCCTGCACCTCTACAGTACATCACCTCCACGGACAGCACCAGAGCAACTGAGAGCCAGATGGGCACTGGGAGACTCTGTGCTTTACTGAGGAAAAAATAAACTCAAGATGAGAAAAGGAGATCCTAAGAAGCAGAGAGGCAAAATGTTATCATGGGCATTATTTTTGCAAACTTGCCAGGAGAACCACAAGAAGCAACACCCTGATGCTTCAGTCAACTTCGTGGAATTTTCTGAGAAGTGATTGGACAGGTCGAAGACCACATGTGCTAACGAGCAAGGAAGACTAGAAGGCACTGTTATAAAAGAGAAGTAAAATCCTATATCCCTCCTAAAAGGGAAGCAAAGAGAAGTTCAAGGATCCTAATGCACCCAAGAGGCCTCCATCAGCCTTCTTGCTCCATTCTGAGCATCTCCTAAAAACCAAAGAACGCCCCAGCCTATCCATTGGTGATGTTGCAAAGACATTGGGAGCAACATGGAATAACACTGCTGCAGACGATAAGCCACTTTCCTGCTAACTGAAGGAAAAATACCAAAAGGATCTTGCTGCCTACCAAGTGAATGGAAAACTTGATGCAATAAAAAAGGACTTGTCAGGGCTGAAAAAAGCAAGAAGAAGAAGAAGGAAAAGGAGGATAATGAGGAAGATGAATAAGATAATGGTGAATAAGTTGGTTCTAGAGCATTTTTTCCTTGTTTATAAAGTATTTAACCTCCTCACCCCGCTTTACAACTCATTCTTTTTAAAGAAATAAAATCCGAATGTAAGGCTGTGTGAGATTTGTTTTTGAACTATATAGTGTCTTTTTCTTCTTTATAGTCGACAACTGAATGTGTCCTTAGCCCTGTCCCAGTGGTATTTTCAGTAGCTACTAACCTTGCCTGGTACAGTATGGAGGTTGTAAATTAGTATGGAAATTTAAATTGGGTTTTTGTTGGTGCACAGCATAAATTAGTCATGTTGGGGGATGGTAGATTTTTCTTTTTCAGTTGTTTCTGATGCAGTGTATCCAAAAGGGTTGTTCTGTTAAATATTGAATACCAACTGTAATTGCAAAAAAAAAAGTTCCAACTCTTTTGATGGCATTCTGAATACTTCTAAGTAAATACAATTTTTTGATGATAATAATAATAAGTGTTTCTACCACCTCCCAGTAGCACCAAGCTGGGGACTAAGCCTTAAACACATGGGGCTTTAGAGGACATTCCAGATCCAATCTATAGTAGCTGTCAATGACATCATTGGCTAAATCTTAGGTGGCTAACCTTTTCTGAATGATATGTTTTGCCCTAAGTTCAGGGTATTAAATGCATTATAGAGAAAGGCTTTCACTCTAATGTTATGGCATATAATCTTGGAAAACATAGTACATCAGAAATTTCATGCAGTACTTCATTTGAGGATGAAAACTAAAACATTTTTAAGAAGGAGAAAAATCAAGTATCAAGTTTTAAATGTTTGCTTTCTAATTCCAATTTTTTTCCCAGAACAACATAGTCAAACCAAGACTAATTTTTTTTCTTATCACTAGGAGAAAATTCATCTTCCTAATGTTGCCAAGCATTTGAAAAGAGCTATTGTTTATACAGAATATGCTCAAAATGGAGGAAGACACAGAGGTGAATACATGAGCCCTGTTGGAGGGTATTTTTGAGGATATTGTTAGTGAGTCTGGTGTATAAATAAGTAAGTCATTGAAATGGATCTAAGTTAAGTTTAGTTTCTTTGGGACCACATTAAAAAGCATCATTGTTTATCAAGAGGAAAGAACAGTTGATAGAGAGAAGCTTATCTTTTATAGAGTATAAGCTCTTACAAAGACTAAAAAGGAATTAAAACTATCAGGTTAGAATACCTGAATGTTCCCTTAGAAATGCCAAAGTCCTGACATTCTGACTATTTAAAACAGCACTGAAAAGACACCAAGGTACAAATATGAATACCTTTTGTTTTCTTTGGGGCTCCTTCGGTGTATTCTGGGAAGTGAAATTTTCTCAAACCATTTTTATTTAGGAAATTTGGAAAAGTGTCTCCTCCATCCCACCAAAAATATCACTGATTTCCATGCCCCTGTAAGCAACATTAAAGTTAGTATGTATATGATACATTTTGTTCAAGGATATAGAAGCTTTAAAGATAATAAAATTCCAATTTGCTGAAGAAAGAGACAACAAACATAAGTTATAGTGATTCTCAAGTAGAATCTGCACTGATGTTACTAAATCCAAGGTAGTTGATCCACTGCCAAAGTGAGTTTCTAGGCCACAGATTAGGCAGCCCCTTTCTGATTATTTCCATAGAGTCCCATTCAATTTGGTTAATGTAAACATTTAATTTTTTTTTATAATTTGGTAAATTAACATAGTAATAAAAATTTCAAAGATGATCCATCATTTTTACTTAAAAATACCTCAATATGATGTTCTGTTGAGTGGAAAACAGGAATTATGGTATGCAAATGACAAGAGGCTTCTTTTCCTCCGAAAGTGAGTCAGCCCGCAGGACATCCAGCAGAGTGGAGCCATTGAAAAGTTCATTCTTACTTTAAATCAGAGCATGGCAGACCTACATTCTACTATCTAAGGATCTGTATTTCAGAAAATGAGATGAATATTTAAAGACATATAATTATCTGAATTGTTAAAAGAAATGATCATAAAAAAGAAAAAATGGAATATAAGACAAGAGGCAACACATTAGTTGATGAATGAGTAGAGATGACAGTGTTACCTATACAAATTTTACGTACTGAGAGGAGTCAAATAACACTCCTTTAATTGATGCAGGAGGTTACCATAGTTGGAGAGAGATTTTGGAACTTAGAAGACTTAGGGAAGAGTAGATGGTGGATCCTTTGGGATTCATTGCTGCTAACTGCTTTGTAGCTCTAACTTTACAAAGCATAAATGAGAGATCAGACTTTTAAATGTACAAATGTGTTTTGCTTGACTCTATACATACTTAAAATGGATTTTATATTAGTGTCAAAGTGTGTTCATGAGCAACATTGTCTTGGTGTTTGTAATCATAATTTAAATGATCGTTGTGTTGTGTATGGAAGAGCTTTATCTTATACCAAAAAAAGTGACAAATACATTCTAGGCATGTTGACCATTTAGACTTGCCAGTTGGCTCTCACTGTCTGAGCTGCTTTGGGACGCTGAAAAGGCTACAATGTTGTCACACCAAGGCACCGTGACTGGGCAGGTGACAAAACACAGAACTGGGCCTGGGTGTAACCTGGACTGGGGCAGCTTAAACAAGGGAAGGACATGAGTTTCCATTGCCCTACCCAAGGAACTCAGGTCAGACCTGAAACTTCTGACACTGATCTACATACCAAGATCTATGTTAATATCAAAATACTCGTTGACAGCATTTACTGCTTATTCTGGGCCAGGTGTTACTAATCCAGATCTGAATACTTTTGAGGAAGTCAGTGAATTTCCTGAAATTATAAGCACAATTTGTTGTGTAGATGAGCATGTGTTTTTCTAGAGTATGATTCACCAGATTTTCAAAGGGATCACAATCTCAAAACAAAAGTGAGAACTACTTTTCTAGAGGGGAAAAATTCTCTAGGATTTTCCCAATGAGCAAAATTCTATAATTTTCAGCCTCTTCTTCTTCAGGAGAATTAAGTTAAACAATTGAAAACTTCACTGCATTTTTTCTTTTTGCGCAATTTTTGTTGCACAAAAATACAGAAAAGAATTTTAGTTCACTCAGATTTAATCTACCATGTTAAAAAAAATGTATGAGTTGGTTCATTCATTTCAAATGAAATGCCTATTTAAAAGGAAATGCCACTTCATACTTCAACATTCAATTTTAATTCTGGTTATTTTAACCAAAATATTTCAAAGTCCTTCTTAGAAGGAAACAAAACCAGAGGCCTCTCCCTGTCTATCCCGAGGAAATATAATAGATAAAACTTTTTCTCACTTAAAAGTACATAAGAATTCTAGTTAACCAATTAAAAAAATTTTAAAGTAAGGTAAATAGTCAATGAAAAAGATAAAAGGAAATATTAAAAATGACGAATCAAGCTGGGCGCGGTGGCTCACGCTTGTAATCCCAGCACTTAGGGAGGCTGAGACAGGAGAATCGCGAGTTCAAAGTCATCCTCAGCAATGGCGAGGCGCTAAGCAGCTCAGTGAGACCCTGTCTCTACATAAAACACAAAATGGGGCTGGGGATGTGGCTCAGTGGTCAGGTGCCCCTGAGTTCAATCCCTGGTACCAAAAAAAAAAAAAAAAAAAAAATGACGAATCAAACCCAGTGAGAACAGAAAAAGAGGAAAACGAAAACCAAGAGCAATTACAATAAATAGAAAATAGAAAGAAGGTAGCATTTAATCCTGTGATATCAATAACCTAAGTGTGAATGATTTAAACACACCAGTTAAAAGCCAGAGATTGCTAGATTGGATGAACTAGCAAGACCCAATTACATGCTGTCTACAACAAACCCACTTGAAATGTAAAGACTTCAATTAAAAGCAAAAGGATGGAGAAAGATATAACATGAAAACACTAAGTGAAAACTGGAGTAACTATGCTAATTTCAGAAAAAGCAGACCTCAGAATAACAAGTTTATCAGGGATAAAGAGAGAGTTTACACAGTGATTAAAGAGGTCATTTTCCAAGAACACATAACAATCCTAAATGTGTATGTACCTAACAACAGAGCTTCAAACAAGTGAGGCAAAACACTGACAGAAGCAAATACAGACAGACAAATACATAATTATAATGGAAGATTTCAACAGCTCTTCCTCGGTGATTGATAAAACAAGTAGGCAAAAAATAAATAAGAGTATTGATCACCTAAATAGCATTATTCAGCAACTTCACTAATTGACATTTATAAACCACCCCACCTAGCGGCAGCAGAATACATAGGCTTTTCAAGCACACTAACTTAAACCATATTCAGAGCTACAAAGCAAATCTTACCAAAATTAAAAAAGAAATCACATAAAATATGTTCCCAGACTATAATGGAATTAAAGGCAAATATATAACAGAAATATATCTGGAAAATCCCCAAATGTTTGGGAATTAAACAACACACTCCTACATAACCCATAGGTCAAAGAGGAAGTCCCAAAGAGAAATTTAAAGCACATTGGTGTGAAGCCAGGACAGGGTGTGGTATAAGGGAAGTTGGCATGACCTACCTGTGAAATGGAAACAGGAGCCAGGCCCGCAGGCCCCTTAGGGAAATACAAACACATGAGATGTGGGATGAGGTTAAGCAAGGTTGGAGTTGTGGGTGTGGGTTGGGGCACCAGGGCCGGGAAGCAGTGCATGGAGGACGTTCAGGGACCCTGTGATATGTTCCCAGTACAGCTTCCCGGGTTTTCTTCTTCTTAATGTTCTGCTTTAATGAACACAGTAAATCACATTTCTTTGGGCCAGATGGGGAAACAAAGTCAAAGGATATAGTCTAGTTTTCAGTAGAGCACTCAATTTATAGCTCTTTGCTTTCCATCTGTTCCTTCCAACCTTCAAAGTATCCCATACTGAGCTTTCCCCATTATAACCAAATTGTAAAAATCATAAGTTATAGCTTGCTTACTATGACACAGACACTTTGCTAAGCATTTTGTAAATGTCATTTTATTCAGTCCTCATCAAAAAACACCTGTCAGGGAGATATTCTTATCTCCATCTCACTGGGGTATAAACTGAGCTACAAAAAGATTAAACAGGCATACAATTGGAAGTAAGAAAGCCAGAATTTGACTCCTATTTTGTCTGATTCCTAAGATTTTCAGTACCCATGATGTGATGTTCCTCGCTGAGGGTGCCTGGTGTTTATTAACTTTGCACTCCTTAGTGTCTAAAAGCACAAAAGTCTGAAAGGTTCTGATGGAGAAAACTTTGTTTTCCTTGGGCAGAAATCTAGATGGTTACGAGTGCCCACAGAGAGATTTAGCAGGATTTGGTGCTGTAATTATATTGAAGCAGAACCACTGAAACACACATCTAGGCTATCTTTACTAATAATCCATATACTGTCAGCAGGCCTTCCTGTTGGCCTCTTCCTTAGTAGATCTCTAGACCCAAATAAGCAGCATGGGGGAAAAAACTCACTTCCAGCATGCAATCTTCGAGTTGGGTCTTTTGTGATTACCAGAAAATACTGAGATTAAAAGCAAAATGAAAATATTTAAAATATGTATTCTTTCCATCACACAATGGAAATATTAAAGGAAAATCAAAAGAATGCTAGAAAAATGTTTATGTAGGCAGACAAGGTAAAATATAAGGCAGGTGGTTGATAGTATATAATATGAAATTTTGACCTCAAGATGGTGAATTAGAGGCACCCAGCACTCATGTGTATTTTGTCATGTAACAAGGTAGAATTAAAATAATTGGAATGTAGCTGCTCCTTGAGCTCGTTCCAGCATGCAAAGCAAACTGACTCCAGTCACAAATCACTTCTAGTAGTCATATGATGAGCACCACAAAGTAAAGAAAAGAGGGGTGAATAACCCCTAACCTTGGACATATGCTGTTATCTACATCATATGTTCTTTAACTACCAGAAGGACCCTGCTCTTGCAAGACCTACAAAGAAAGCAAGTCTCCCAGATTCCAACACAGTATGCATTGGGTCAAAACCCACTAATTAAAGCTGAAGAAGCCACAGGGAAACTGTGCTATGATTTCCAATTGGAATTAAACTTAACACTATACAACAAACCAGTATCCCAGGGCTCATCATAAAGAGAAGGCCATGTATTAAGGTCCTCACATTAAAGTAGAAGAGATATCTATCCCAATAGATACATAAATATCAACATATAAGCACAACAAATGTGAAAAACAAGACAATATGACATTTCCAAAAGTTCATAGCTCTCTAAATAATTTATTTCAAAGATATCAAAGTGAATGGAATGCTAGACAAAGAATTCAAAAGAATGATTTTTGAAAATTCAATGGTTTCCAAGAGGATACAAATGAACAGCTGAACAAATGAAGGAAGGAAATGTAGAATGTGAATGAACAATTAATAAAGAGAGAGAGATTTTGCAAAAGAAACAAACAAATCTTGAAAATGAAAGTTCTATGAGTCAGAATAAAAACTCAATTTAAAACCTAACTAACAGATAAGATCAAGTAGAGAAAAGAATATCAGGGCTTAAAAACAAAGTTCAGGAACTGTCATATACAGTAATAAAGGGAGAGGGGAAAAAAGAATAAATGAACAGAGCACAAAAGACATTTGGGACACCACTAAAAGACTAAACATATGCATAAGAGGACTAGACAGGGAAGAAGAGCTATAGGCCTAAGGCACAAAAAAGTTATTCAGAAAAATAATAGCAGAAAGTTTCTCAACTTGGAAAAGACTTGAACATATATTTACAGAATACATTTAGAACCCCAAATAGATGCAACCAGAAAAGAACCTTTATATAACATTAAACTGTCAAAATTACTGAACAAAAACAAATACTAAATGCTGCAAGAGAGAAGTCATATTAAATGGCAAACCCATCAGAATAACAACAGATTTCTTAAGAGAAACTCTAAAGGTCAGAAGACATAGAAGGATGTATTTCAAGTCCTGAAAGAAAATAACTCCTGACCTAGATTATGATACCCAGTAATGTTATACTTTAGAATTGAAGGAGAAATAAAGACCTTTCATAATAAGCATTAGGCAAGGAAATCCATCACTACTGAACAAGTATTACAGAAGATACTTAAGGGAATACACTCAGAAGAGGAAGAGTAAATATAAACATAATTATGAGAGTACAGGAAAGAATAAATCTCACTAGAAGAGTACATAAGCAATTAGGAATAGGAAAGTGACTAAAATTAGGCAAGAATCAAATCTTATAAATACAGAAAAGCATCAAACCTCTAAGATAAATAAGAGAGGAAGAAATAAACATGGGATATTCAAAACAACAAGAAGAGCTACAAAATGAAAGAGGGAGTTCATACTTTTATATAATAATGTAAAATGATCAAAATGTAAATGATCTTAATTCTCCAATTAAAAGCTAGAGGCTGACTGACTGGATTAGAAAATAAGACCCAAGAATATGCTGTCTGAAAGAAGTTCACCTCACCAGCAAAGACATACACAGACTGAAAGTGAAAGGATGGAAATTGATACTCCAAGCAAACAGAAGCCAAAAGCAAGCAGGAGTAGTTATACTCATATCAGACAAATTTTAAGCCAAAATCAGTTCAAAAAGACAGAAGGTCATGACATATGAATAAAAGAAACAATCCATCAAGAATATATAACAAACAGTGTAGTGATGCATGCCTGCAATCAGCAGCTTGGGAGGCTGAAGCAAGAGGCTCACCAAGTTCAAAGCCAGTCTCAGTAACTTAGTGAGGCCCTCAAAAACTTAGCAAAACCCTCTCTGTCTCAAAATAAAAAATAAAAAGTACTAGGGATATACCTCAGTGATAAAACACCCTGGGTTCAATCCCTAGAACCTAATAAAAATAATAATAACAATTATAAATATTTTTGCACCTAACATCAGAGCATCCAAATTTATAAAATAAGCACTATGAAGGGAGAGATAGGCCCCAATACAATAACACTGTGTGACTTCAATACCCCACTGTCAGCAATAGATAGATCATCCAGACAAAAATCAAATTACGCTACAGACCAAATGAATTTACCAGACATCTACAGAATATTCCAACCAAAAGCTTCAGAATACACATTCTTTTCATCAGCACATAGAATGTCTTCCAAAATATATCTCATATTATTAAATTTCATACTTCATAAAGCAAGTCTTAACACATACAAAAAATTCAAATTTTTTGCATCACAATGAAATAAAACAAGAAATCAGCAACAAGCAAAACAATAGAAATTATACAGACTCATGGATATTAAACTTTTGAATGAATAAAGAATCATGTCATTAAGGATTTAAAAAAATAAATATTTGTATTCTTGATGGCCATCATTCTAACTGGAATGAGATAAAATATCCATGTAATTTTGATTTGCATTACCCTAATTGCTAAAGATGTTGAACATTTTTTCACATATTTGTTGGCCATTTGTATTTCTTTTGGGAAGTGTCTGTTCAGTCTATTTTTTGTGCGTGTGAAGTTTTTTTTAGTTCTTTATATATTCTGGATGTTAATCCTCTCTTAGGAGAGTAGCTAATAAAGATTTTCTCCCACTCTGTAGGCTCACTCTTCACATTCTTAATTGTTTCCTCTGCTATGCAGAAGCTTTTTAATTTGATGCCACTTGTTAACTCTTGGCATTATTTCCTGAACTTTAGTGGTCCTATTGAGAAAGCTGTTGCCTGTGCCTACATTTTGGAGTGGTGACCCTTTGTTTTTCTTGGAGTTGCATAGTTTTGAGTCTAATTTATACATAGACAATGAAGTACTATTTGGCTATAAAAAATAATGAAACCATGTCGTATGCAGGAAAATGGATGGAACTGGAGGTCATCATGTTAAGTGAAATAAGTCAGACATAGAAAGGCAAATATCACATGTTTCTTCTCATTTGTAAAATCTTAAAAAAGAAAAAGAAAATAAATAATGACCTCACCTAGAAGTAGAAAAGGGACCAATAAAGAAGAGGGTGGAGACTATGGGGCTTGGGGAAAGATGGGTGGCAAGAGATGGTAAAAGGGAGGGTGGACATGATCAAAGTATGATATATATTATATATATATATATGTTTATATATGAAAATGCCACAGTGAAATACATTGATTTGTACAATACATATGCATTAATAATAAAAACAAAAATTTAAATTGAGATTTATGTTTATGGATTCACATATAAAAAAATTTTTTTTGGTACTGGGGTTTGAACTCAGGGGTATTCAACCACTGAGCCACATCCCCAGCCCTGTTTTGTGTTTTATTTAGAGACAGGGTCTCACTGAGTTGCTTAGCGCCTCGCTGTTGCTGAAGCTGGCTTTGAACTCACAATTCTCCTGTCTCAGCCTCCCAAAGTGCTGGGATTACAGGCATGAGCCACTGTGCCCTGCTTCAAATATTCAACATTTTAAAAATATCAGTTACCATAGAAGTTATCATTAGAACAAATATAAATACTAACAAAATATTTATGTACATTTTAGAATGAGCTTGGATGTGTTACTTCAGTTGCTCTTTACCTCAATTTCCTTGTCTGAGAAATATGGGTAATAGCAGTGTTTATTATTACACAGGATTATTATGGGGAATATACGTACATAGTAATAAGTATTCAAAATATTTTAGTTAAATGCATGTCTAGTACCAGAATTAAAAGCACGTAGGAAATATTTATCCTTTTTCAAGACCCTGATCAAGTGTACTTTCCAAAACTTCCAAAAGAATAATCCTTCCCTCTTCCTAGACTTTGGGTAAATTTCTATTTTAGCATCCATTACATTGTTGTATAGAGTGTAGAAACATCTCGGAAACTCTTTTGAGGACAGGAATAGGGTCTTATTCATCTTTCTTTCTTGACCCTCCCCTACTTCACCCTGGCCTGCAAATACAAACACAGTGGCACTTAGGCTAGAGCTTAGAAATTAGTGTAGAATAAATGTTTGTTAAATGGAATGGAACTGAATTGACATGTAAAGTCCGGGCCCATCCAGGAAAAAAGAGACAGAGAGCAAGAGGAAAACTGAGAGCTGGCATTTGTCATTCAGAAACAGTGTTAACCCACTTACATGCATTTGAATGAAAGGCTCTTGACACTGTGGAGTTTGTGGTTGAAAGAAAACAAAAGCTTATTTGAGTCTATTGAGGTGCAAATAGTCCTTTATGAAATATGAACTGGCCAACCTTCTGACTTGTAGGAAACTTGTCCCCCAATTTTAGTCCATGTCAAACTGAGATCACAGAGAAACTTTTGATAAAGCTGTAGCTTGAGCAGCTGTACTTGCACAAATTACTATGAGCTAAAGGCAACATTTCAAGAGACTCTATTGTGTCTCTCAAAGTTCATAAAATTCAAAGGGGTTAAATTTGGTAAGGTTATGTGGAACTTTGGTCTGTGGAAGCCTGACCAAAGTCATGGAAATCAAATGCAATTATGGCGGCATAAATCCCCAGGTAATTTAGGAGAGTCCTGTTTGTCCCACAGTGTAAACACTTGTGCACACATGCACACACACATACCCTCAAACACACACAAGTCTTTAACACGTACACATTCTCAGGCACACACTCTCAAACGCACTCTGAGATATACTATCTCAAATATTGACACACAAGTACGCACGCAAACACACACACACACACTTTTCTAGTAATTACTTTAGAAATTACACGAACAGATCTTTTGAGCAGAAACCGCAAGTATGAGTATCTAGAAACTGGCTTCTGTTCTGCATATAACAGTAACTAGTACGCAGGGCTTTGTGTTTGGCCTCTAGAATTGTTCTCACCTTTATACTAGTCTGTCAAAGTCTCCTGCAAAATGAAAATTCCGAGCCCTGCACCTTCAGAGAGTTTGGCTCAGCAGGTCTGGGATCAGAGTCTACCAACACGAGTTTGTCAGCCAGATCAATAATAGGAGATCTAAAACACTTTGGATATAAAGACTGATGGCTATGTTTTGAGGCCTAATAGATCTACCTATATTCTATCATTGAACCAATGAGACCTCAAACATCAAACATCAAACACTGAAGTCTACCACAGCCTTGCTGTCTTCACCTGAGTGGCCCTAGTGTGCTTCCCACATTTGCAGCATAATAGGGGCCTTGTGTAAGAATGGGTCATAGCGGAGGGTCATGGCACGCGCCTGTAATCCCAACCACTCTGGAAGTTGAAGCAGTAGGATTGCAAGTTCAAGGCCAGCCTTAGCAATTTTGGAAAAAAAGAAAAAGGATCATCATAGTCAGAAATGAGAGGAGACAGCTCATTCCCTTGTTGTAGCTGTTCATGTATAGCACAGATTGAATATATCACCTCTGAAATGCTTGGAACAAGTTCTGGATTGTGCAGCATTTTTGGATTTTGGAGTTTGAGATGAGGGATGCTCAACCTGTATCTCATTTTATCTCTTCAGAGTGGGCACTCAAACCCAGTGCATCCTTCTTTCTTTGTTTCTCTCTCTCTTTTTTCCCCTCCCTCCTTTCCTCCCTCCCTCCCTCCCTCCCTCCCTCCCTTCCTTCCTTCCTTTTTTCCTATTGTTTTGGTACTAGGATTGAATTCAGGAGTGCTCCACCACTGAGCTACATCCTCAGCACTTTTTATTTTTTATTTTGAGACAGGATCTCACTAAACTGCTGAGGCTGGGATTACAGGTGTGCTCCTTGCAAATCCAATTTTCTTGATGATGCCACACCTAACATGTTTGACTGAACCTCAGGTGTCTTCACTGGCTGACCAGGAATCTCATCAAATGAAGTCTTCATAGCAGGTGATATTAAAGTACTTAGCAACCAGTAGAGCAGGTACAAGCCCTTTCAGGACCGATGCAGATATGTGGGCCCTGAGGTTGTTGCCTGAGTGCAGAAGGAGAGTGTCCTGTTCGCTCCCCGCCCCACCCACTGATAATGGCATAGTGTCCTTCAAGATATTATCATAGGGGACTCAAGTCTCTAATTAGGGGTGAGAGAAAGAAGCAGGAAATCACTTGCTTCCACCCAATTTCCAGAACAAATGAGAACAAACAGAAAATGATGACCAAAAAAGGCAAGTTCAGTCTTTTCTTGAGATAAGGTAGAGGGCTGAACTAGAAAATGGGTTTCCATAGGAATTGTGACGACTTTCCCCCCAAACACCATCTCAGATTCATACTCTGACAAGTATTCTGTATTTATGAAGATGAAGGATTTAAGTGTTTTAAATTGTGACCCTCCTGCAAATCAGTGACAAATGATTACCCAATGTCCGCATTATTTAGTGGTCACTACCATGCTCTTTAATTTCCTTACTATAAAGAATTTCTCTCCTTCTAGGGCTCAGGTGCAAACACCTGAGATGAGAATGCTGGGAATGTTTAAAAGGGTGACTCATTAAGTCCCACAGTTTTGCCTGGATCCAGCCCAGGTCAGCTGTCTGTGACCCTGTCAGGGCCTGCAGGATGCCCTGCAGGAGCGGGGGTTAACTTTGCAGATTTCAGATTAGGAAAAGCTCTGATTAACTATAGGTTTCCTTCTTCCCCCCCAACCATCTTCATCTTTTCCACCTGTTTTAAACTGAGTCTTTAGACTTAATATTTAATCCATATAAGTCTTACAACTCATGATTCAGTATTCAGTATTCAGTATCATACTAAGGTGAACTGATAGCAATTTCTAACCTTCCTGTTTTTCTTTTCTGTACTCTTGTTATAAAGCACTCCATTTATGACTTAAAATGACTTCTGATTTAAAACCAGGCCATTCTGATGTAAAATCTCATACTTAATACAGCCATGCCTAATAACCATGCCCACAAGATATTTAAGGTAATTGGAAATTATTTCATTATGGCTTCACTTCCCTAAAAGCATTCCAACATCACTCATTGAAGTAGCTAAAATAGAAGCTTGATCTTGGAATTAATTAGGGATTAACACGGAATCTTAATTTTAAATGTATCAAAGGAAAGAAAACAATTTAGACCCCAATATACATCAAAGGATAATTCTGTCTGGCAAGGCACAATGACTTTGCAGCCGCCTAATCTCTCACCACACCCTAATGCTTCCATGGTGACGGCACCACAGAAGCCCCAACAACATATCTAGAGCTATTCCTTCAGGAAAGGAGCTCACCCCAAGCACTGTGCCTGGTACTTAATCAATTGGGGCTATTTACAAACCCACCAAAGCTGTTGTACCCCATCAGAAATTTCCACTTGCTCAGGCTGAGGCCTCTTTGGAAGTCACTGATGAGGGACCTTCTGATAACTGTTGCTGAACCCTGATGGAACGTTGCCGGCATAGCCTCTGGTCTACTTTCAGTGTCTGCAGTACAAGAATCTGGAAGGCACAGGGCACTTGGCCAGAGGGATAAGTGAGAGGCCACCAGGAACAAGGTGAGAGAGAATTCAGAGGTCCATGACCAGCTGCATTTAGGGTTCAAAGCAGAGTAAAATGTCAGCACTTCGCAGTGAGATCCATATGCACATACCCTCTTCTTGTAGGCAAATATCTCACGTGCATTTTTCTCTTTTTCATTTATTTGAAAACCTTGCATAGCCAAAGAAGGGATTATGCACAAGGAGTGTTTCATTTTCAAATGTTTTTGCAGAGCGTTTTTTGCCTCCCACCAACATTTCAATCACATACAGTGAGCTTCACTAGAAAAAAAAAAGGTTTTCATTTAATATTTGAGTAAGCACCATATAAGCTAGAAGGATTTGGCATGCCTAATTCTGAAGAGAGAATTCTGAGTAAAGGAACCATCTTTAATTTAGAGATCAACTTCTACCAAAACACCATCATCCCAACCTTGAGTCAACCTGCTTATAATTTGAGACTTTGGTATAGGGAGTGGAATTTAGGACTTTAAGAGCTAAACTTTTATTTCATTAGGATGCAAATTCTTTCTGACTATATTGACTAAAAGGGGTATTTCTCTTTTACTTCTTCTCCCTTTTTTTTCCTCTCTTTTTCTAATAAGTGTAACTGATACAAAATTTTAAGTTGTCCCCTGTACAATTCAATTGAATTGCCTTATCTCCAGTGCTAGTTACTCCTAGTTTCCAAATACCAAGCTTTCATTCAAATACAGAACCGAGTTCCTCTTGGCAGCAGAACAGATAACTATAGAGAGTCTTTCCTTTTATTTAGAAATACCTATGGGGAGCAACTTCCCCCTTGCTATAGACTGAAACAATTACTGGATCTGTAAACAAAGCCAAATCACCCACCTCTGGACAGCTAGTTCCAATGGGATGCCCCTAATGATGGAGATGATCTTTTATCTCTTAAGAGGAGTTTTTAGTTTAAACTGATAAACACAAATATGTTGTTAGTGAGTGTTTTCCTGGCTATAATGTATCCCTCAAAGCATTTTTCCTAAGAAGGAAGTGTTAAGCTCTTGATAAATGAAAAATAAACTCTTGTTTTCAAAGATAAATTATTACAATGAGAGCTTTCTCCTGCCTTAAAAATCTAATACTAATCTTTGGCTTTGCATGGTTTCCCTAAATTGTTGGATGCATTCCATGTTTCTCAGACTGTGTTTTGGTAAAGGACAAGGGGAGCATCTCCAGTGCGTGAGTGATTTGCCTTATCACCCTTTCACTGCATCCTTAGAGATCTTTAACTCTTTAAGCAGTGGCATTTAAGTCTTAAGAACACCCAGAAGCATGCCCCAGGCTTTAGCATTCTTAGTTTAAAAAAAAAAAAAAAAGGCCAGCTTGGGTATCAGCAAAGCAGAAAATGAATAAGGCAGGTAGTTCAATTCTGATAAGATTAGAGATCTTCTGCAAATCAGGTAAACTGAACTGCAAACAAGTGCCCCTATTTGGGTAGAGGTAGCCTCTCCTCTTTCCTGTGTCTGAGTCTACTTAATGACAAGAAAAGTTATAATTCTTTTCTCAGCTTCTGTGAGCAATGAAGTTATTCTTTCACTTTTACAAACGTTTTTAAGCACATCTTCTTACCTTTGTGCATCAAAAGGAGGTTATCTAAACCAGAATGTAACTGTCTCTTGGCTATGCTGAGAAAACTGGCACAATCATCAATTTTAAGGGGACTTTCTCATGAAATAATAGACATAAGGAATGCTTGACCTTTGAAATGACACCTCAGGCCTTCCCAAAGGAAAGCCTTTTCTTTAAAAAGAAAAAAAAAGAATAAAGAAAAGAAAAATGATTGTAGGAACATGCTTTTAAGTCCTAAAAGTCAGAATGCAATTATTCCTCCATTAAAAACTTTGCAAATTGGTCTTATTTAAAATCTTTTAATTATAAAACCAATACTTCATATTTCAGTATATTTAAAAACCCTTCAGCTATACTGATAAATAAAAAGGGTAATGAAAAAAATTTTTGTTCAATCTTTTTGTTCGTTTGTTTTGCATTTTGCTTGAAGTGCTGCCTATGTAAGCAAGCAAGCAAATAAAAGTATACCAGTATACCTATACCATGTTTGAACCTTAGTAAGACAGTTCTGAATATTTTGCTAGATGATTTTTTGTTTTCAAATCAAAGTTGGATTCTATATTATTTATAAAAAGAATCTCAAAGAAAAGCTCAGGAAAACTATATTCCCAAAGTTAAGCAGTCCTTGACTTTAACAACAATTACAGTTGATTTTTTTCCTTTACTTTTTGGATTTTTCAATCCTGTTTTTCTGTTTTCTATAATAAATATTTATTGCTCTTAAAATTTAATGTGATTTTATGTAAAGTATAAGACAATCCGGATCATACTTATCTCACTCTTGGATATTTTAAACATCAGCTTTGGGACTCTTTCTCTTCATCACTTCTTTGCTTATCTCTGGGTCGAATTTCTCCTTAGGTTGTTTTTTTCCTCCTCTCATGCCCCTTCCTAGGTGTTTTCTCCTTCTTAAGTCAGAATCACCTGCCTTAGAACTAAGTGCCTAGGGTAATTTTGACAAAGAGATGAAAGAGAAAAAGAAGACACAGTGGTACACTGGGGAAGTTTCTGAGAGATAAGAGGCCACAGGAAGTCAGGTTGAAGCCTCATTTTACAAACAGGGGAAGGAAAGTGAGAAGGTGACTTGTTCAAAGTCATACCACCAACTTGCAACAAAGTGAGATTAGAATTCAGGACCAGTACTTAAAACTTGAACCTGTGATGGAGCCAAAGGTCTTGGAATGCAGACCATCAGATGTGTTCAAGACACAAGGCAGACATTTCATGCCTGACGCTGGCAGGATTTTATTCTAGAAATGCACTGCTGTCCCTAACCCAGCACCCCCACCCCTGCCTTTTTATTCATCTCCCTGCCTTTGATAGAGCTATGAGCATTGAGAAGTGCTCCCCTATTGTAAGAAGCACAAGGTGCTAAAGCAATGAAACCAATGACTGATCTGCAACTCCAGTATTCAGAGCAGTAGGGCACCCAGGAGCAGTGGCCACCACATCTCAAGGGGGCCACAGTCTCAGCCAGTTGTTGCCATCTATGAATTCTAGCCAGTACTGCCAGATCTTCTGATTTGACAAGAGAAGAGAGAAATTATGATTTTTGTGTGTGTGAAGTTTGCCAATATAAATATATTGATGACACGTTTTGAAAAGCACAATTCAAGCTAGAGAAATTACATCAGCTGGGAGCCAGAAAAGTTGCAAGCATTAATGAAGAATATTAAAAATGGAGCAAAGTTGCCTCAAAATCTTGAGAGAGAATACACATGTTCTTGGAGCCTTGGTGAAAAAGGGAAAGGCAGCCGCTATCTCAAGTGCTGATGGATAGTCTCAGAGTTTAGTAGCATTAATACATAGGCTGGGCACATGGTTATAGTGAGACGATGGGCACTGGGCAACTGCTCTTTCTGTACTTTCCATATTACACCTGGCTCTCTGTGTCTTTTTTTGTTTTTTGAACATAGAAACTAGATTATCATTGTGATATCACTGGCTTATAACCAACACACAGACCCTCCTAAAGCCCTGGTAAAAAGCTATGGCAGTGAATTGAGATCTACTTGTAACTTGTATGTAAGACACATGGATTCTTAAAATATATGAGTCTGTACCCTGGTGACCAGAGAAGGACAACCTTCTTGCCACATCCAAGAATCTGCTTATATGTGCCACCCTCTACCTCGGAGTCTCATTTAGAAAAAAGAACCCTTTCCTCACCACAGAACCTATTCGTTTGATATACCTGAAACTGACAGAAGATTGGAGGTATTCCCTTTTACATTCAACTCATAAGAGAGAGTATTCTTGCCAGGTGTGGTGGTGCACACCTATAATCCCAGCAGCTCTAGGCTGAGGATGATGGCAAGTTCAAAGCTAGCCTCAGCAAAAGTGAGGCACTAAACAACTCAGTGCTCTAAATAAAATACAAAATAGGGCTGGGGATGTGGCTCAGTGGTCAAGTGCCCCTGAGTTCAATCTCCTGTACCAGATGGGGCGGGGGAGGAGGGAGAATGTCTCTTGAAATAAGGACAACGAAATTTCACCTTGGCAAGCTAATCTAAAAACATTAGGTATAATGCTTCTACATGTTTCTATTTTGTCCAGATTTTCTGCAATGTGTGTTTATTGTTTTTATAATCTGGAAGGGAAAATACTAAGAAAAAGAATCTAGAAGACAAATCAAACAATGTGTCTATCTGAACAATATGTTTACGAAGAGTCAAATCAGCCACCAGGTAGTTTAAGACACTAGAGAAGTGGAAAGAACTTCAGCTACAGAGTCAGCAAGCCCCAGTTTAGCCTCAGCTCTCCCCCTTCATCTTGAACCTCTGAGCACTCATTCTTTTCTTCTGTTAAATGGGTATGGTGATGCCTGTGTCAGGGATTCTACAAAGGTTAGTGATAAGTTATGTGCACATGGTAGGTTCTGAATCAATGGTCATAGTGACTGTGGTTATTTTGTTTACTGCACCACCCACCATCAGATTTAGAGGACAATGGGAAACCCTGGTGAACATTCAGATCCAGATGTGTTCATGAGAACAAACTCCTGAGGTCAATAGACAGCTGAGAAGTTTGTCTTTGTTGCCCCTACTGATGCAGTTCAGTATAGCACTGCAGAATCATGTTATTGTTTGGGACCTGTACAAATTCCATGAGAAAATTTTGAGGTTCTTTTTCTTTCTTCTTATTTTGGGTTATAAATAACTATAACTTCTTATACTAGTTTAGAAAGAATCAGTGACTGAATTTCAGAGTTGTTTTTTTAAAATTATGTTTTAGTTGTTGATGGATCCTTATTTATTTTATTTATTTATATGCAGTGCTGAGAATCGAACCCAGTTCCTCACACATGCTAGGCAAGCGCTCTACCACTGAGCGACAACCCCAGCTCCTCAGAGTTGTTTTTAAGTTTTTGTTTTTTGCTTCTACATCTTCAAATTTTAAAAATCATACATTCTTTTCCCCTAGGGCTCTTTAGCACAAGAACAACATTTTAGAACAAACTTGGACCTTGTGCTAAAGATTATGACACTCTTATGAATACTTTGCACACAGTAAATATTCAAGAAATACTTTTTGTATCTGAGTAAATGCTCTGTGGCCTGAATAACGACCAAGGTGTGATAGAATCTGATGGAAAAGTGCAAAACATATTACATTGAATGAAGCTACCTGACCCTCTAGAATTAAAGGAAATGCCAGTACCTTCAGGATTGATTCCATAAATTGAACATTTTCCCCCCAGCTTACTAGTAGTTTGTTATTGTTTTCATTTTGCAGCATTTGAATTTACAATTTACTATGCCAGCCTAATTTAAGAAACTGTATTTGGGCTAACTGGATATTTATGTTCTGATCTTATTCCATGGCTGTTGACCACCACTGACCACACTGAGCTCTATCTTATTGCTCCCAGGTGGACTTCCTGTATCCACGGTCTACCCCCACACACTACTGCTGTCTTTCTAAAATGCCAATCTAATTCAGCTTGTGACCTACTGGATAACAAGAGCTAACATTTATTGAGCATTTACTATGCTTGGCACTGTGTTAAGCATTCATTATCCCATTTGATCCTCGTAAAAGTCCCACGAAATTATTCCCATTTAACAGAGAAGCAAAGGAGGCTCAGAGAGGTTAAGAAAATTGTGCAAGTAAATTGCAGATTACATTTTGGGCTTCATTCATCCACTTAATTACACATACTCCTCCCCCACTGCAGCTGCAGCAGGCCTATGGCAGGATGTACTAGGCGTGGTGACACCTCTCGGTCACATGCAGTCTATTCTGTCTGGAATGCTCTTGCCTACTTAGCATTCAGACAGGTCCTCTTCATTGTGAAGCCTTCCCAGACATCCTTCCGACTTTCTGCTTATCCCAACATTTCCGCCACACACCCGTGGCATGTCTTGCTTTGCCATTGTTAGTTTATCTGTTTTTCTCTACTATCAAACACCATGAGCCCTGGAACTTACCATATTGTATCTGTGTTCACTTATACAAAGCCTGGTTAGTAGCAGATGCTCAATGAATGTTCACAAATGAATGAAGTGTGAGATCCTCAAGGGTCTTGCTGATCTTTATATCCCCTAAACCAAGTTGCAGCACCAGGAGGTCTCCCTGAAGGGACCCATCTGATGGAGACAGTTCTTAGAAGTATCCATTTCTGACAGTCATTGGCCTGAAGAACCCACTATTTCCCACCCTTTCTGCATGCCTTTCATTCTCTTTCCTGACTTTGAGCAACATAGGCCTGAGCTTGGAGGCATCCCCCATTCATCCTGCCTCTTGATCCCACCACATTTAAACAGTTGGCAAGACTGGTCAGTTCTTCCCATGAAATGCCTTCATCTGCCTTCTTCCCTTCATTGATTATTCCTATTTTCCTACTGAGGGTGGTGGAAAAGGAAAATTTTTAAATAGGAAAGAACGAAGGGAAGGAATCATATAGTCTGGTTGCAAAGGAGGCTTAAGGAACTGATTTCGAAGCTGCCTTTGTCGAGCAAAATAGCATCTTATTTAGACACTTACAAATGAGTAACATGGCCAAGCTTCATCAGTACACTTGCATATATCTGATGATACAGGTATACATGTTAGTGGTAGAGATTATAATAGGGGACACTACTTTGTACAGCAACCATTAGAACTCCTTCTTACTCAGTTTCTTTGACTCCAAGCACTTTCTCTTTTGTTGTCAAACAAATTGCCCTACAGCACAGTTTCAGTATTATTACTATTCACAAACCTTCCCTGGTTTTCCATTGCCTAGTAAATAGCAAGTGTTTTTGGTTTTGTTTTTTTAATGGTGCTGGGATCAAATCTAGGAATTCCTGCATGCTGAGCAGAGGCTTCACCACCTGGCTATACTTCACCTCTGCCTACTACATAAGAAACAGTCATTCTATATGTGGACTCTAGTATGGCCCTTCATAATATGGATCCCCTTCTCTCTCTTTTCTTTCTTTCTTTTCTTTTCTTTCTTTCTTTCTATTTTTTTGCCTTATATTCCTTGAGTTACTATTGCCCCCTCTATTAATTCCTTTGACTACAAGTAACAGAACATCCAGTACATGCTGGCTTAAACAAATGGAGAGCTATTTTCTCACCTAATAAGAAATTAAGAGGTTCATCACTCAAGGGCTAGTGAGGTACCTGATGTTGGCTCAAGCTCCTATCTCTCTATGGTTCTGTTCTGCTTATCATCTCACGACCTCAAGATACACCTCCAGGAATCTCATCCACAACTCCCAGGAGGAGAAAGGAGAGACTGTGAAGGGCAAAAGTTGAAGAAAAGTGCATGCTAATTAAGCCTGTCCTGTTTTTATGGGTAAAGGAAACACTCTCCCAGAATCTTAACCCAGCAATCTTCTGCTTATGACTCAATGACCAGAAGGGTGTCACATTATGGAAGGTGACCAGGAAAGGTGAAGTTGTGGATGGAGGTGGCCCAGCCAACAGCAGCACTAGTCACATCCCCTGCTCTAATCAGGTAGCTCCCCGTCCTTCCTTCCCATATGCCTTCACATCATTTCCTCCACCTCAGTGATCTTTGTCCTGGCCTATCTCTTATTCAAGTTCTTTCATTATTTACAGTCCTGATAAAATACCACATCCTCCAAGAAGCCTCCCTTGTGTCCTTCTAAGCCTCTCTGACAAAATGTGTCCTTCTGAGATCAACCACTGTTTGTATTTCTGCTATACATAGAACTCCTCACACTGCACTATACTTAATTATGTGTGTTTTGTCTCCTTGTCTATATTTTGAGGTCCCAGGGGACAGGGAGTATGTCCCATTCATCTTTGTATTTCCAAGACAATCATCACAGAGTAGGTATTCAATAAGCCTTGGATGAATGTGTGCATATTCTGCAATATTCCATTCTGAAAAGAAAAGTCTGCAATACCCACACATTGTGTTGTCTATAATGGCCCTTCTGATCCAAGTTAAAGGAGAACATCTGCAGTCCTCTGTGAATATTGGCTGCTGTCTTCTGTCCTCAGCCAAGGCAGGGACATCTGTGGTGGCAACGTGACTATCTACCAATGCTTTCTATGTCCCTCTGCCCAAATGTGCAGCTGTTTCCTGGGTGGGAAAATAAGAGAACAGTAAAAATCAGACAAAATAACAAGGATTTCAACAAGAGAATTAAGTAAATTCAACAAGAGAATTAAGATTTAAGTAAAGAACCTCAAAACTGTGTTACAACATAAGCAATACTATTAATGCCAATTAAAAGCATTTATCAAGCCCCTTATGCCATACACAGTACTTTACATGCATCGTGCTCCTCATAAGAATATAATGTATGCGTTTATTAAATAAGGAAACCAAGGCTCAGAAAGGTTGAACAGTTTGTTCAAGGTTACATAGTTTATAGGTGGTAAAACTGGGCACTCACTTCTTAGCACAAGTGTGTAAGGGAAAGGGTATTAGTTCTCTTACAGATGAGGAACCTGCAACCCAGAGAAGTGAAGTGATTTTCTCCAAGCAGGGCAGCACAGCCATCAGAGAACGGGCTCTGGTATTGGATTGTTTGAGTTTGAATCCCGGGATACCACTTATCTACATGTTGGTACAAATTGTTTCATTTCTGTGCCTGTTTCCTAATCTGAAAAATGAGGTTCTTGTGAAACAATGGGAGTTAAATGCACTTACAGAGGCTAGTCTAGCATCCCATCCAAAATGCAGTTAGGAGTGACAGGACAGGACTGCCACTAGTGTGTATGATAGGGCGGCCAGAGTGCAATGCACCTGATATGCTGAACGGAGCAGAACTGGGTATTCAGATGGGCTCTGCTCCTGCAGAAAAGAAACAAATACTGCTTTCTGACTCTCAGTGGTAGGAGTTCTCTGTCTTTAACAAAAGGATGTCTAGGTTGACCGGCTCCACCCATCAGAGTCATGCCTGTGGAGAGAATGGCTCTATCAGCATTTCTTCCCACTGCCAGCATTACTTGACCCAGAGAGTTAGCAGGCTTGTGTCTTTGAAATTGTTCTAGAAAGGGATCTTTACCTAGTTTATGCTGAGTTCTGTAGAGTGATCTTTGACAATGTAATTTCATTTTGTCCAAGCCACATTTCTGGCTGTGGTGTCCAGTCTCTTAAAAGGTCGCTTGATGAACCAGGCCACTTGGTATGCACACCCTTTGGGAAGACCTCTACTACACTGAATCTAGTGTCTTTGGAAAGCTCTCTCAAGGGGATGCCACATACTGTATAAAAGTTCAAATACCATGACACTGTTGGATATCTGAGGCCCCAGCTATCATCTGACTGCAAGTGCAGGACACCTCAAATAAGAAATGCCCAGCTGAGCCCATTCAATCTACGGAGCCATAAGAGATGATAATAATTGTTATTTTAAGCCTATTTGAGATTATTCATTTTGAAGTACTCGACAATTGAGGACTCTTGATTCTCCAGAATTTTTGGTGCAGTTATAATACAGCCAAACCCAAACTGTAGATAAGAATTGTAAACTGTTTCTTTTATCTTTTTCTTTTTCTTTCTTTCTTTCTTTTTTTTATTTTTTTTTTTATTTTTTTTTTATGGTACTTGAGATTGAGCCCAGGGGAGCTTTACCACTGAGCTTCATCACTGGCATGTTTTATTTTTTATTTTGAAACAGTTGTGCTAAATTGCTGAGACTGGCTCTGAACTTGGAATTCTTCTACCTCAGCTTTTTGAGTCACTAAGATTACAGGTGTGCGCCACTGTGCCTGACTTTTTCATTTGTTACTAATTAAGGTTTTATTCTGAAAATACAAGTCAGAATCAGTGGAAGTTCATATGCAAAGCTTTTATTAAATAATAGGAAGAGAACTACTATACCACCTATCACATTACATGTTTATCTATTTGATTCTCACCTATCTTCCCTTTTTGAAAGCAAATTCAAAGATGATGATGATTTTTTTCTGTTTCATTCTTCTCATGTCCTCACTGCCTAGAATAGTGCTTAGCTTATAGTGGGTCTTCAGGAAATATTTATTGGCTGAGGAGAAAAAAGATAAATGTGACATAAATAAAGTCAGTGTATAATCCAACATTAATATTATAAATATATCTAGCCCATGGAAAAACTGTCACATTGACTTCCTAAATAAAATTTGACATAAAAGTGTTTGTGATATGGTAAGTTAAAAAAAAAAAACCTGGTTAAAAAATCAGTTTATAAATCAAAAATTTCCAAATGTTTTTCTGCACATCATGAGGCCTAAAGTATTTCCTTTCAAACTACAGACAGTAGTTATCGCTGTGTAAAGGTTCACAAGATATTTTTGTTTTTTCTTTAGTGCCTTTCACATATTTTCTGAAATTTTAAAAGTAAAGTTGTATGTGTTTGATAATCAGGAAAATAATATTTCTTAAAAAATGGAGCATCACTATACCTATTTTTATGCATATCCCATCTAAAACCACAAAAATTAAAGTCCTTTAATTTTTTTATCAACCAATTGAATGTTTCATGTGTATTATTCTAGTCATGGGCTTTTCTAACTTCCCACAGGATCACTTCTGCCCACAGGAAGAATGAAATAAAAGGTAGAAATAATTCTTCTGTGGCTCAAGTAAATTCTAATAGCATTTTCTGCAAATCAGATCATCAAGGGACAGATTGTCCATAGAGTCATGGACACTGATGAAAATGAAACATTTTCCCAACTACAGGCAAAAATACCATGTTTGTAAATGTGTGGAAGCAAACTTTGTATCCCATTGTGAAAGTGACCTATTACAGAAATAAAACAGAATATGTTTATGGTGGTATGCTTATTGTGTCTATGTATTTCTGAAGTCCACATGAAAATGCTTTCGAATTCAACAGACAATGGAGAGAAAATTGCTTCATCTCTGGCACAAGAGAAGCTTTTGGCTTAAGAGGATGTACACGTGGGGAAGTCGCACTCCACATTCTGAATATTTTCTTAGTAAAATAGTGATGACATCACCTATTCCATTCACCTTTCTGGGACTTACTGTGATGAACAACTGCTATTAGTTTATATGAAACTGTAGCATCTGCCATAAATGGTACCGAAAACCAGATATGATCTGGGAATGGGTGCTAAGAAGTCTAATTCTTTCAATAAATAGTACAGATACCTTTAAAGATGATCCCAGTTAGTTCTCTAATTGCTCCGTCATTGGGAACTAAGCATTGTCTAGTGATGAAAATGCTTTCGAGAACAGATATTAACTCCACTGATGACCAGACCAAATTGCACACCATAGAGTTTCTTCAAGCCTGAGTCTTCCCTTAGATTTCCTATCTACATTAATGGCTAGAAACAATAGAATCCTTAACTCTTCTTTCTACACATTCCTCACCTGGAAGTCTTGTCAACTAACCCTCAGAATATTACTTGGATGCTGGTTTGTCCCCTTTTTCTGTGACACACTTGGGTTTCTTCCCATCTCTTACCATGTCTTGTATACCAGCCTCCCAACTCTGCACCTGGATGTCTTTCTCATTGGATTAGGGGATGTACTTTGAATGTGAAGAGCAAGTTTTATAGTTCTTTACATTTTCCAGAGGGCTTTGTTCCTAATAGCTGCTCAAAAAATGATTCTTGCTCAGTGGTTTTCTTGCTGGACTGAAAGGTAATAATCGAGGTGGAAAAAAGTACTAGAGCTGAGAAACTAAAGACCAAAGCTCTGCTATGTGGCTCTCTGTATTAGTTACCTATGGCTTTGTAACAAATTACCTCAAAACTTGTGGCTTACAGCAACAGCAACTGTTTTATTATCTCTCATATTATCTGTGGATCAAGATTTGAACAGGGTATAGTGGAAATACTTATCTTCCCTTTGTGATATCTAGAGCCTCAGATGGGAAGACTTGAAAGCTGAGTGAAGTGAAAGCTATGTTCTGGAATCATCTGGAGGCATCTTCATTCACATGGGTGCCCACTGATGCTGGTATCAGCTGAGGACACAGCTGGCTCTTCTTCAGGACACTGACACATGGCTTCTCCTATAGCCTTTCTGCTTGGGTTAGTTTGGGCCTCCTCACAGCATGGCAAGGGAAACTGGGTTCTAAAAGCAAGTGGATTCAAGACAATTGGTTGGATGCAATATCACGTTCATGACCTTGCCTTGGATATCACACAGCCTCAGTTCTTCTGTAGTCATAAATTTACCTGGTATGTTAAGCAGAACAAATAGCACTCTAAAATGTTCATGTTTTAATTCCTGAACCTGTAAATTTGTTAGCTGACCTGGCTAAAGGGACTTTGCAGATGTGATTAAGTTAAGGACCTAGAGATAGGAAGATCATCCTGGATAATCCAGGTGGATACAATATAATCCCAAAGGTCCTTATAACAGGAATCCAGAAGGTTCAGAATCAGAAAAGGAGATATGATACAGAAACAGAGGGCAGAGGGATGCTGGCCATGAGCCAAGGAATGCAGGCAGCCTCTAGAAGGTGGAAAAGGCATGAACATAGATTGTCTCTAGAGCTTCCAGAAGGATCCAGCTCTGCCGATATCTTGATTTTATCCTACTAAGACATATTTTGGAATTCTGATCTCCAGAACTGTAAAATAGATGTGTTGTTTTATGCCACAGAATTTTTGGTGATTTGTTACAGCAGCTACAGAAAACTGATATACCCAGATTCAAGGCAGGGAACACAGACTTCCATCTTAGTGGTATATATCAAAGTTGCATTCAAGAGCATGTGGAACAAAACAGATTGTTGTAGGCAGCTTTGAAAAATGCATCTGCCACACTCAACCACTAAGTAGGTGGGTAATTATAGGTTTGTCTTTCTGGGTCTCAGTCTCATCACCTGACAAATGAGAGGGTTGAGTGTGAGGATCTTTAACATTCAGGTCCCCCAAATTCCTGCTCCTATGAGTGGAAGGGAAGTGTAATATTTTTATGAAAATTTATAATAAATCATGGTCAATTTCCTCAGTTGTACCTTGATTTTTATCATCATTTGTTTATTATTCTGAATAGAATAGGTATAGAATGCCTGGATCAGAAAATAAGCATGGTGAATTCCTAAGAAGGTAAGAGTGGGACATGAGGTTTTTTACTTGTTTGTTGATTTTGTTTTTGCAAAATTTCAAAATATAAAAAGAAGGAATGAAGGAAGGAAGGAAAGAAGAAAGGAAGAAAATTATTAGTTCTTTGAGATAGGACAACTTCTTACTGATTCTTAGAATTGAATCCCAGTAACTGACATAGAGTCTAGTATTCAGATGACCTCCAAAGAAAGTCATGTGAAAATATAAAGAAAAGATAACACAAGGCCCACTGGTTATATTCCTAACAGCTTTTTAGGATGGCCCCCCCACCCTGGGTGGACTATTAGGTACAAAGCCTTGATTCACCCTTTCTTGGTAAGCTAGTTCAGTGGTCTTCTAGTTAGTCTCATTTATCCTTGTCCAAAATACAGCAGCCAGAGTAATTCTGAAAAAGGTTAATGTTATTCATGCTCCTCTCCACTGAAAACCCTCCAGAGGCTTCCTGTCCCACTTGTAGTTGAATCCAAGGCCTGTACCAGGACCAGAACTAGGGTGAGGCCTAGGAGATTCCTGGGGTGCATAATTTAAGGAGGCACTCACAGGTTCTCACCCTGCACTTGCACAGTTCTGAGAATGACTGCCTCCTTAAATTGTGTGCTTTGCTTGCCCCACCCTCAGCCTGACACTGACCCTTATCTAAGGTGGTGATTCAAGACCATACACCACTGATCATCTTACACCCCACATCTCTCTGATTTCATCTCCTCATATTCTCTCTTGCCTTCTTCTACTCAAGCACACTACCCTCTTGCTGTTCTGGCCCTCACGTCTATCTCAGACTTCCTATCACTCTTTCATTTGAAAGAAATATGACTTCTCTAAATGTACTAGTTTGTTTTCTGTTGTTATAATGAAACACCTGAGGCTGGGTAATGTATAAAGAAAAGAGGTTCATTTAATGCACAGTTTTAAAGAATGAAAGTACAAGATTGGGCAATTCCATTTGTTTGATATCTGTTGAAGGCCTCCTGCCATATAGTATGGAGGTGGAGGTATGTGTCAGAGGGATTACATGGTGAGAAAAGAAGCCAGATAGTGGGGAGGGCTCTTTTATAATAACCTGCATGATCTTTTATAACAACCCACTTTCATAGAACTAACTGGGGTCCCTTGAGAACTATGTTAATCCCTTCTGAGGGCTGTGCTCCCAGTGACCTATTTATCTTACACTTAACCTACCTTCTAAAAGTTCCTCCATCTCCCATCACCACACCAAGGACCAAGCCTTCCAAACATGAATCCTTGGAGAACATAGTCAAATAATATCCAAACCACAGCACCCAATATCATGTGCTGGCTTCCTCACCTCATTTGGGTCTCTTCCCTGCTCAAATGTCACTTTTTCTGTGAAACATATTCTTATTCCTCTATTAAAATTCAACTGAGTGGCTCTCTCTTTATCTTGCTCACTTAAACTTTATTCTTAGGACATATTGCCATCTTATGTGTTTTGGATTGATTTTATTTATTTTGTTGAGCATCTGCTTTTCATATTAGATGTTAAGACCTGGGAGGATAAGAATTTTTTATCAGGTTTTCAATTCTGAGTCCTGGCATCAAGAATAGTGTGTAGCACATGTAGGTGCTCAATAAAATTTATTAATTGAATAAATACAATAGATAATTAATTTGTCCTATACAAAAGGGCATGGTAGCTTAATCCTAGCTACTCAGGGGGCTGATGCAGGGGTTTGAAAGTTTGAGGCCAGCCTTGGCAACTTAGTGAGACCCCCCCCCAATCTCAAAAAAAATTGTCCTATAAAGTCAAGAAGAAGAGAAAATTATAGGATTTTAGAATAAATAAGAATTTTACTAAAGGGATCAACACTACACTCCATGACCTATTTTTGTATGATGGATCCATAAAACCATAAGAATGGTTTTATGGATTGAATTGTGTTTCCCCCAAAATTCATCTGTTAAAATAATACCAGAACTTCAGATTGTGACTCGTTTGGAAAGCGGGTCACAGTAGATATAGTTAACTTGAAATAATACTAGAAAAGGGTAGGCCCCTAATCTGACTGTGTCCTTATATAAAAAGAGGAAATTTGGATGTAGACATTTATACAGGGAGAACATTATGTGAACCTAAAAGCAAGGTTTTGTTTCTATAAGCCAAGTGTCTTAGTCTACTTTGTGCTGCTGTAACAGAATACTGCAGACTGAGGAATTCACAAACAATGGGAAGTCTCAGTTCTAACAACTGGGAAGTCCAATATTCATGTGTTGGCATTTGGTAAGGGCTTTCCTTCTTGCTACATCATCCCATGGCAGAAGTCAGAAGGGCAAAAGAGGGTGAGAGCAAGAGAGCTTGAGCCAGAGGAAAGGAAGGAAGCCAAACTCATCCATTTATCAGAAACCCATTCTTGGGATGATGATGTTTATCCATTTGTGGGTGCAGAACCCTCATGAACTAAGCACCTCTTAAAGGTGCTTAGTTTAAGCACCTCTTGCAACACTGTTGCATTATGGATTAAGTTTCTAACACATGGACTTTGGGAGACACATTCAAACCATAGCACCAAGGAACTCCAAAGATGGCCAGCAAACCTCTAAAGATTAGAAAAAGAGCCGGGCGCGGTGGCTCAAGCCTGTAATCCCAGCACTTAGGGAGGCTGAGACAGGAGAATCGCGAGCTCAAAGTCAGCCTCAGCAATGGTGAGGCACTAAGCAACTCAGTGAGACCCTGTCTCTACATAAAAAACACAAAATAGGGCTGGGGATGTGGCTCGGTGGTCAAGTGCCCTTGAGTTCAATCTCCAGTACCAAAAAAAAAAAAAAAAAAAAAGATTAGGAAAAAGGCATAGAACAGATTCTGCTTCACAGCTTTCAGAAAGAATCAACCCTGCTGATATCTTGAACTCAGATTGTCTACCTTCCAGAACTGTGAGATAATAAATTTCTGTTGTTGAAGCCACCCAGTCTATAGTACTTTGTTAAAATGTAATACAAATGGATTATACATTTGTAAACAATTGTAAAAGGAGAAGGGAAAGAGAAAAAGGAAGAGGAAGACAGAAAAGAGGAAAGGAAAAGTAGGAGAAAGGAGGAAGAAATGACAGAGATGGTAAGTGGCCCCAAAAGCCCGAAATATTTACTGTCTGGCCCTTTACTGATAAAACTTGCCAATACCTAAAATTTAGGTCATATAATTTGTGAAGAAACACAGACCTTCAAAAACAGTCATATGTCCAAATTCAGATAACAGTGCTACAGCTTGAATGTGTCCCCCGGAGTTCATGTATTAGACACTTAATTTCTAATGCAGCAATATTTAGAGGTGGGACCTATAATAGGTGATTAGGCCATGAGGTCTTTGCTCTAATTAATGGGTTAATGCCATTATGAAGGAAACAAGTTGGTTATTGAAGAAATGGCATCCTTATAAAAGATGAGTTTGGCCCCTTCTCTCTCACATGCTCTCTTTCTCCACGTAATGCCTTCTTTCAGGTGATGACACAGCAAGAAAGTCCTCACCAGATGTGGCCCCTCCATCTTGGTTTCCCAGCCTCAAATGAACTTGTATGGTTCATAAATTACCCTGTTTGTGGTACTCTGGTACAGCACCACAGAACAGAATAAGACATATAGTATGAACTGGTTCTAGCTATGCCCCAAGCAGGTGGTCTTCAAGTCTATTTTTTTGTTGTTGTTGTTAAATCATACCACACTGACTACTGCACTTTTAACAATCATTTCATCAATTCCTCCTTGTATAAATACAAAGTGTTAATAAAATGTTCTCATCTATTATTCCAGCACAGCAACTTGAGTCTTATACAGAAACACATCACTCTTCATAAGTTTTTGAGCAAAGTACCTGCTATGATCCATACTTGTTTTGCTCTTGTTATTCATTTTCTGTGATACTAGTTCTCAAGACATAATTAAAACATAATTATTAAAGATAAGAATAGGTGTCTGCCTGCTCTATGGATCTTCCGTAAACTGTGTAGTATAGATTTGGCTATTATATGTTTTATGCTAAAGGGGAACAAAAATGGAGAACTATCTGTTGAACAAATCTACCTGCCATGGTAATGGCATTAGAAATGATTTAAAAGAAAGTGGACTAGATCTTGTAGTAGTTCTTTTAATGTGCCCCAAACTCAGGAAATAGCAAAATTTGCACATGCGTGTGCGCGCGCACACACACACACACACACGTTTTGGTTATTTAACTTTGAGTGAAATAGTTAAACATTTGGACGTATGACCGTTTAGGACTCTGCTAGTTGTTGAAGATAATGATTTCAACTACAAAGGGTTACTGGAGGAACATGCAGGAGAGGACAGAGGTGCTCTTTCTTTCCTAAGTCTGTTTAATTACTTGAAGAAGCTCTATGCTACTAATAAGGAAATATGTACATAAATTTCAGTTAAGATGTTAGTTAATAAACCTGAACTGTGGAGGAAATTAAAGACAATGTTTTAGCAAAAAGTCCATGAGAAGACTGCACATCTCAAGTGTGGCTGCTCTATTTTAAACTCCTGTACTTTTGTACCATACTCACAAGGAATTTAATTTACTGACATCTAAACAAAATTTGCACTTTATCTAATATCCACTTTTTAAAGCAGGGATTTTGTCTAGAGTTGAAACCTGGTGCTTGTTAGCTGGGAGGCCTTAGGCAATTTAATCTCTATGCTTCTTTCCTCAAATGTTAAAAAAGAAAAAAGTGTATGTGGGGCGGGGCGGGAGGGGATGATAACTATAGCATGTAAGCCACAGGTTGTCTCAAAGATTAAGTGAGATACTGAAACATGAAAATGTCTAATAATTGTTAGAGATCCAAAGTATGTTGACTTTCCTTATAAGCATATGGCTGAAGAAAATATGCAAATGTTCATGTAATTAAAATTATTTACATAATTGTTCATTTAATTACAACTAGCATGTGAAAACCCATCAGTATTTTTGTAAATGCCAACAGCCATGTATTTTGTGATCTCAAACTGGTTACACATACTCTTCAATATTTGATCCTTACACTAAGAGTCACAAGAGTTTTAAGTGGGTAAATGGTGAGTCCAATTCACATGGGCAGAGCAGGGATTTGGGCTCCAGGTCATTATTCTGCTAGGGGCCTTTTGCTTGCTCGTGCTAGCTCTTAACAGAGTGACTTTCTGTTGACTCAGTGACAATTTAAGAATGGTGTTGAGTGTGAAAGCTATGTATCACTCAATCAAAATTGGTGTGCAGGTCACTTAGAGACAGACCTCAAAAGGAATCTAGCATCATATATGGTGAGTATGATAGAAGTTTTTAGCCTTTTCTGGGTCCCAAACCCTTTTGAAAATTTGATAAAGTTATGCCCCCCCCCAAGCACTTTAATGCTGCACTAAAAATTGTATACATAAATGTCAGTTTTTTCAGATCCCCCTAACATCCATCCAGTGAAGCTATATAGCAGGTTTAAGAATCTCTAAGCAGATTAACTTTTAATTTAAATATAACAAAGACAGCCAATGCTCACTTTTCTCCTTAAGACTCTTAGGCCTTCCATCATTCAATACTAGCCAAGCCATTCCATCCAATACTGTAGAAATAAAATCAGACCATCCCAAGTCCTCATGTTCCAGGAGCCACACTGATCATTTGGCTCAAGCTGAAATCATGTTTCCCTGTCACTTCTAGTTGACACCCTAACATGCAGAAAATGAACAAAGAGTCAAACTCAGATTTTCAGAATGAAAAATCGGAATTCTGAAGCATAGCCTACAAAATCTAACCAGCCATCCTCTTATAAGATGAATAAAGAAGACTCCTTTATTCAGTTAAACTTTTGTTTAATGGCTCAAGGAAAGGCTGAGGCCCCCCAAGATTGCTCTGCAAAGATCCTCTGGCCCACCAGGGCGCATCTGAAGCAATATCCCAAAGCTTGAACCTCACACCTCCTGCTCCTTTTCTCCACATCAGGTCCCTTCACCCACACTTGGCCTTACAAATCCACTTTGCCAGCGTTGCATAAACTTGCAGGTACCACTGCTGCACTTGGCAAAAGCAGACACAGAGGGAAGCACACCTGTCCTAAACTGATGGGAAAAACCACACTCTGGCCCCGGACAACCTGTCCTTGGAAACAGCAGTGGAGCTGGTGGCTAGCTAGGGAAGCAACTTTGCAAAAACTTACCAAATGCAATTTTCTCCGAACAGAATCCAGGCTTCTGTACCAGATTGTACTCAGCATCCTTAGGACTTCAGGGGAGAACGCCAGGGGCCAGGGATAAAATTGTCCCAGGAGCCTCTCACTTCCTACAGAGGAATCTCATGTTAGTACCTCCCATCTCTTTCATTTTCTAAATTTTGTTTATTTACGTATGAATGGGCGAATGGTTCAGAGTTTCCAAGTGGAGTCAGATGAAAAAAGAGGTGGGAACGCTCTGTGTCGGGAGCCTCAGGAGCAGCTGGATGCAAATTCCGGGCGAGTAGCTCACCAGGGTTGTTGGGTGCTTGCTGTTTATTCAAGTATGGGTCAGGTTAGCCACCCGGGGCACAAATCCTGCAAAACGAGTCTGAGAGCGGGGCGAGCTCTTGCAGGTAGGAGGGTGCAGCCGCCCAGCTAAAAATAACGAGGGCAGGAGGAGTGAGACTAGCACTGCTGGGGCCGTGCTGTGGAGGCGGCGATGCAGTGCGAGCACCTAGGCTGGGCTATGCGGTGTGGTCCAGCCCACCCTCTCCCTACCATGAACCGACAGGCAGGTTAGTAGGGCATTGCAGCAGAGACCCGCAATGAGTGCCCAAGGAGTGGACGCTGCTGCCTTCTGAGCCTCTGGAAACAGCCGCGATCTGCCACACCACCTGTGGCCCTTGCACATCTAGGACCAATGCTGATGTTTCTTTAGGCCAGGACACATGGGGGAGGTCCAGCCACGCGTCTGACCAGTGAGGGCATGAGGATAAGGAGCTGGGAAAAAACTGTTTCCCCGCCCCAGCTGGTCTAGGGAGGGTGAGGAGGCGCTGGCCCTGGTGAAGCTGTTGTCCCTAGCTTAGCATGCTAGCCTCCCTGCAATCAGGGAAGGCCAGGTGCAGCACGGAAGTTCAAAGCACGAGCATCTGCAAGTCCTACTCCATCTGCCCACAGGAGGTGAGCTCAGGGTGCGACTCAGCTGTCTCCCAAGGGGAAGACTTTCCCTGCATTAAACCAACACCTTACTTTCTCTACTCACAGCTCATCCTCTCAACTCCTCTCTTTTCCTTGAAATTGAGTTTGTGGATCTGTGAACCTGGCCCTGAAGACTCAAGATCCGGAAGAGGACCAAATGTTGGCCACATGAACTTAGATTTATCTCTTTGCATCAAGCTGGGACTCAACTATGAAGAATGATGAAGCCGCTTCCTTGGAGTCTCATTTTCTTTATTACTGTTTTCTCCTCAGACCATCTCCCAAGCCTCGAGTTTCCAGAACCTGGACATAAAGCCCATTTCTTTCTCTTAAGCTGTTACTTGTGTTTTGTTTTCATGCACTTTTATCGAAAAAAGAAATGAGGGACCCTGGCATTTCCCTTAGAGACTGATGCATGTGATATTCAGTCCAAACTTCTCAGCCAGTGAGAGCCCAGCACGAGTCACAGATGCCTCTGGGAAACTTGGTTTTGGTGCAGGGGTTCCTGGCCCTCCTGGGGTTTGAGAAAAGTAACAGGGACCTTTTGGACATCTGCTTTCTACCTTGGATTTCTTTGGTGCCCAGAGGCCAGGCTGTGGTTGGTGTGGCCAACCTTAAAGAGGGACCCCTAGAGTGGATTTCCTGAGGCCTTAGGTCTGTTTTTCAGGGGCTGTGGCCATCAGAAGACCATAGATTAGCTACTTCTAGTTTTGCCCTGCAAATCCCTCTGGCTCTAAGCATTGTGTCTTGTTGGGGATTTCAATTGTTGGTCAAAGAAAATATTTCAGTTTTTGGTCAAAGGCATATTTTCCATAAATCTTTTATTCAACTATAACATAAATAGAAAGTACATAAATCTCAGGTACATAACTTAATGAATTCCCACACAGTGAACATCAATGAGCATGTTTTAGTTTTTTACTCCATCTATATATGATCATGGAGGGGCTTACAAACAATATGTAATTATTCTTGAACAGGACATTAGTGAAAAGGCTCCTTCCACTCAAAGAACCATGAAATACTTGCACTATCAGTAAAAATACCCAACTTTTACTTATATGGTAAAAAATTATTGAATCACATATTCCTTTGCATAAAGGTTTTTATGCAAAATAATAGAAAGCACTTAGCAGGAATTGAGGAGAGAATGTTAGTTGTTATTACCCAATTAACACCTGATTGGGAAACTACAATAATTCACTTGGTAGTCAGACATTGGAGCAGTACTGCACCCTGCTTCCAAGACCTGTCCTTTAGTGACACTGTATTCTTGTCCAGGTCATACTGTTCATGCACACCATGGAGAGAAAGAGTGAATGAAAGGATGTGTGAGCTGAGAACAAAGACATTGCAAAGTTTTAACTTTTTTTACACACTCTATAAGAATTTATTTCCAAATAGTATACCTGCTACATAGAATTAGGTGGATACAGTTGACCATTTTTTATGAAAGGAAGTCTTAAATAGGCAAAGTTAAATATCCTTCATGGTATGCTGCTCCCATCTTAACCTTTCTTGGAAAAGAAAGAATGTCCACATCTGTGCCCTGTCTGCCATCTAACGTAAGCTACAAAAGCTCTCTTGTCATCTGTCAGATATCACTGGGATCTCCATTAGAATTATCTGCCCATTTTTCATGTTATTCTTTGAAGGATTTTTTTTTGAAGGATTATATTCTAGAGAGTATCAAGACAATAATTCAAGGCATAGGGAACTGAAACTGTATTGCGTTTTCTTTTTTTTTTTTTTCATGAGAAAATATTAGATTCCAGTATTAATAACTTCAAGTGAGGTATATTAAGACTTGAATGTTTAGAGAATTGGGTTAAAAGTTCTTCCTGGGGTTAGGGGTGCAGTTCAGTGGTTAAATGTTTGTCTAGCACATGCAAGGTTATGGATTCAATCCCCAAGACTGCCCAAAACAAAACAAAACAAAAACTTCAGGGAAGAAGGAAGTGGTTTAGGCGTTTTTGGTTTTGTTTTTTCATACTGGGGACTGAACCCAGAGGTACTTTACCATTAGGTTACATCCCCTGCCCTTTTTATTTTATTTTTTATTTTGAGACAGGGTCATGCTAAGTTGCTGAGGCTGGCCTCAAACTTGCCATCCTTCTGCTTTTGCCTTCTGAGCTGCTGGGATTACAGGCATGTGCCACTGGGCCTGGCAGGTTTGGGTTTTAACAAGACGGATAGAGAAAATTCTAAAGTGAGAGGACTTAAGAATCAGAAAAATTAGAGATGGAAAATGCCTTGGAGGTGTCAGTGAGTCCTTCATTTCTTTGGTCTCAGAAGGTATGACTTTGACAGTTATGAGTTATCTTGGCAGAGGTATATTCGTAGTAAAACTATAATGAACGTGATTCAATGAATGCTCTTCATGTGAACAGCAGCCCTTATTCAACGAACACTTGGGGTGTACGCAATAAAGGTGAGACACAACCTCTTCCTTTAAAAAAATTTATCATGACTTTTACATGAAACTCAATAGCAAAATGTTTCTTTACCTTCTATTTGCTCATTTAATCATTACTTTTGTAAGGAATAATAACTAATATTTATTGAACCCCTGTGTGCCTGTGTGTTAGTATATCAACTCATTTAATGCTTACAGGAATATAAAGAAATAAAAAATGATTGTCAGGTTATAAATGAAGAAACTGAGACACTGAAGGATAAGCCATTTGACTATGATATAACTACTAGGATTATTGTCTGTAGATCCTGGGGCTTGAGAAACCTGTGAAGAACCTGTTCAGTCATCACATTTTACAATGAGAAAACTTTGACCCAGCAGAGGTAACTAGCTTCTTTTTCAAGATCACCACCTTTTCTCAGAGGAGGGAACAGAAGGTCTTGCCCTAAGGTAGGCTCTACGTGAAGAAGAAACAAACGTTTGGGTCTCGATTTTGTTCTGTCATTGGAGAACTTGGGAAAATCTCCTGAAATTCCCCGTACTAGCACACTGCAAGGTGCAGCAGTGGGTGCCTTGGCCTGGGGAAAGCCTTCAGGGCAGGATTTTTTGAGGTGGATCCACAGGGCTCCACAGGATCTATTCCCACAGGGAATTGATCCATCCATCCCCCTGCAGGCCTAGTTCAAGCCGTGGAGGAGGAGACAGACTGGCATGGTCTGAGTTTTGGTCCATCACTACAGCTCTGTGACCCTGAACAACTTATATAGCCTCTGTAAATTTCAGATTCTTATCTGCAGAACAGGGATTTTATGAGGGTTGTTGTGAGGGCTGGAGAACAGATGTGTAATGTATAGCATATATTAATAAAAGAAAAACTAATGGTCCAGGCCAGTTTCAGAGATCCCTTCTGCTATGGTTTCGAATGAGGTATCTCCCAAAAACTCATTTGTGAAACAATGCAAGAAAGTTTAGAGATAAAAATGATTGGGTTATGACAGCCCTAACCTGGTCAGTGCATTGATCCACTGATAGGGATTAATTGGGTGTAGACAGACAGTGTGTGACTGGAGGCAGAGGGTCATTGGGGGCATGCCTTTGGGATATATTTTTTTTCCCCTGGAGAGTGGAGCTGTCTCTTTCTCCCTGTTTCCTGGTGGCCATGTCCTGAGCCACTTTCTTCTACCACACTTTTCTGCTATGATGTTCTGCCACCCCATGGGGCACAAAGCAATGGAACTGGCCATCTATGGACTGAGACCTCTGAAACCATGAGCACTCTAAAATTTTTTCTTGTCAGGTCTTTGGGTCACAGCAGCAAAAAGGCTGACTAAAACACCTTCACATTCCACTTTTAATTACTCTAGCTTACTGCTTCTCAACAGTTAGCAATGGTGTTGAGAAGTTCTTCGAAGTATTATCCTATAGCTTCAATAGACACTTCACTGATGAAGAAGGTTTGAAGACCTGATGTGGTTCTTAGTTGAGGACCCAGAAGCAAGAACTACTATGTCTACAGGATTAGAAATTTTTTAACCTACGTAGACCTATTTTGTGAGCTTTGGGCATAGTAATACTATAAGGGCCATTATTTAACAGTTTATAAAGTATTAAACAAGCACCTTCTTTGCTTATTCAACCATGTCTCGGTATGATGTCTATCAGTCTTGAAACTAAGTTAAAAAACTTTTAAAACAGTAGTTCTCAAGCTTTTGTGTGCTCAGAATCATGAGGGAACCTTATGAAATATGCAGATTTCTAGATTCACATCTGGCAGGTAGGGCCAGGAAATCTGCATTTTATGAGCATTCCCACCTGTACTGTGAAGCATATAACCCTCAGAGAAAGTCTGTCCCAAGAGCTTGTTGACCAACTACTCTTTCTTGATGCTCTCTAAGAAAAACCCAACAAACAAATGCCTTGCATTCAGCAGAAGCAGCACAGCAGCCAGAGTTGCTCCTGAATTATGATGGGCTTCTCCTCTTAATTTATATGCTTTGAAGTAGGTTTTTATTTGGTCTATCTATATCATGTTCTATAAAACAGCCAAGATTCAAGGGAAGATTGAGAGGGGGAAAAGAACTGGATGGATTTTCCTCATCAACTCTGATCAGTGGTCTGTGTTTGACTGGCTATTTAACGAACAAGTAATTTGTTCTTGGGGAGGGGGAAAAAGCGAGCATTAAAAGCAGTTGACAATAGGTGGTTTGCATCCACCTAAAATGTGGGGAAGGAAATAAAGCTGTCCCAAGAGAACTCTAGCCTTGTTCTCCTATCACATACCTAAAGATCCATATCAGTATCTAAACAAGGTATGTCAGGTGGCTTAATTGGGAACTCCCAGACAGTGGGTTTCACAGACTCATGGGTGGGCCATTGCCACTTGATTGTCTGGGCTTCAGCAAAATGAGATAATATCTGTCATCTCAAAACATTTGGGATTAGAAAAACAAACCACATATAGGGCTTTAAAATAAAATAAAGCCCTGCTTTTAAGGATAGCATATCATTGTTGTTTCTGAGTTTAAACATTCAAGAACACATTTTGTTAATAATTAAAACAATAGTGATTGATGTATGGGGCTCAGTGAACATTTAATCTGTCTTTACAGTCTGCTACAGGAGCATCCTGCCTGATGCCGCGGGAGAGACATTAGTAACTATTTAATGGACTTTTAATTTTGTGTTGTTAGTTTTAATAATTAATTGTAATTTTGACTGTGTTGGAAGCTGCAGGTATATTTTCAGTCATCTTTCCAGGTTGGTGTTACGGCCCTGCCCTGTTTAATCAGAGGTTCTTAGAGAAGCAAGATTCAGGAGTGATTTAAAATGAAAGAAGGTGGATGTTCATTAAAACTACAATAAAATAATCAAATCATTTTCAGATTTAAGAGGAGCATGGAGAATATCTGTCCTAATTCTTTCATTGTTGCAAATTAGAAAACGGATAATCACAAGAATAAAAAGACTTGGCCAAAGGCATATAGCTTCGTTTCTGTTATTTGGACAAAAGACCTCACCAAGCCTGGTAAGGATGGCAGGATACTTTGCCCCTGTTCTGACACTTGTTTCTCTGCTCTCACACACTTCTCATCTTTTGTGATCTATGCTCCCAGATAACAGGAAATAGTTTGTATTTTCTAAATATTGAAGGTGTGTGAATGTAAAGATTTTATATTATTTTTATGTATTATTTTGTTTTATAGATGAGCTACCCTAGGCCATTATCTGTTTAAGAGCTCAATGCTTTGCTGAGACAGGGAAGTATAAAGTCTATCCCAGGGAAAGAAATCCAGGACAGGAAATGGTCAGTCTTCCCTGGCTACCTGGAGCTCAGGGCTGTGAGCCTCAATTCTGCCCTAAAGCATTACCTCAAGACTCCAGAGCAGAGGCTGTGATTTACTTCAGGGCTTTGGGCAAGTCCCTTTAACCTTGCTGTCCTTCCCCTTCCTTGTTTGTAAAACAGAGATGGGGCTGATAGCTCCCTCACAGCTCCATCAGAGGCAGTGTGTGAAGTTAGTTCCTGTTTGGGAAGATTTAAAAGCCACCACATTCCACCTCCCTGCTAATATGATTACTAGTATTGGTGGGGGGCATGAAAGGGCCAATTCCTCATCCCCCTCTTTTTTAAAAAACAGACCACAGGGTATCTTTTCTTGTCTCCTTGTGGCCTAAAAGGTGGTAGCTTCTGTGGTTGTTACCTTCTTGGAAGGTCAGATTACTGAGGTTAAGTGTTCTTAGGTACACCACAAATAAACAATCAACAACAACAAAAATAACTGCTGTGGTAGTGCTTAAGAGGGCTTCTGAGCTATAAACACACTTTTCTAACTGTAAAAATATGATCCCAATCTGTCTGTAAAGGCACTTCTGTCCTCTAAAAGGTAAGGTCTGGGTAGAGGAAAAAAGGCAGCCCATTTAATGGGATTGTGTTTCTAAGGGTCATCACTAACGCTTTTCACAGGTAACACTTAAAAAATAAATGGATGGAAAGTCACCTTTAAGAGCTGAAGAGGTATCTTTTAGGCACACAGCTCTGTGCACAGCTTGTTTCTCAACGTTTGGAACTTCTTTAACAGTTTATGGAAGGCCGCCCTTTAAACCAATCCAACAGCTCCTTTCTCCATAACCTGATTTTAGAGGTGTTTCATTATATCTAATTACTCAGGGTAAATGGTGATTACTCAGTGTTTTAATCATCAGTTTGGGCAGCAGTTACTCTAAACTCAGGGAAGCCCAGACTCCCATGGGTATTTTTGGAAGGTACCGCGACTAGTCGGTGCATGCTTTCTAGTACCTCTGCACGTGGTCCCCAGGTGAGCCCCGGCTGCTTCCCGGAGCTGAAGAGAGCGAAGTCCCAGCCTTGGCCGCATCTGAGGACTGGGGCGCGCTGCGCGGGCTTCCGGGACCCGGGCCTGAGAGGCGAGGCCCGGCAGCTGGTTGGGAGGATGTGGGCGGGGCTCCTATCCCCAGAAAGGGAGGCGAGCCAGGGAGGAGGGAAGAAGGGAGGGGCTGCTGGGGAAGAGGAGGAGGAAGGAAAGAAAGAAAGAGAGGGAGGGAAAGAGAAGGAAGGAGTAGATGCGGGAAGGCAGAAGAGGAAGGTGGGAGGGAAGGAGCGCGGAAGCTAGGAGTTGAGTATCCCAGACCAGGGACAGGAGCCTAAGACGCCGCTGCTGACCAGCCTGAGTATCTGGCCTCTGTACCTGATGGGATTCCCGTTCGAGCTGTCTCGAGCCTGCAGCGCCCCAGTCCCCGGCCCTCGCCCAGGTTCACTTCAGCCCTTCAGAGGTCCCCAGGAGCTGCTGCTGGCGAGCCCGCTACTGCAGGGACCTATGGTGAGCAAGGCTGTCTGGTGAGAGATGCCAGTCAGAGGGGTCCGGGGTGCATCTTTAGGGGAGAAGCTGGGGAGTCAGATCTTAACTAAGGCAAAAGGTGGCCTATTTTACCCCTCAAAGGTGGTGCTGGAATGGGGATACTGCACCTGAAAGACACCACCGTATCTGCTACTGCCTCTAGCTAGAGTACCTTCTTCTCCATCAGGTGCCCCCGGGCAATTTCCACTTTTTGGAGGTGCAAGGCAGGAGAGGCGGGAAGTTGAGAAGTCCTTGGTAGGAGTCGTTGGGAAAGACTGTGAAAGGTCTTGGGCTGAACTTGTTGCCCGTGGGCTGGCGGTTGCGATCCCAGGACGGTAATGGCCGGGAGAGGTAGGAGAGAGCCGGCTGTTAGTTTCAGAGATCCTGAGCAGGCTGATGAACTGCAGCATGGGGGAGAGAACACCTGGCTGGAGCTGGTTCAGTGATAGGAGGTGCAGTCCCGTGGTCCACTGGAGCTAGCGCGCCGCTGGAGGGGCTGCCTCGGGGGGACTGTCACCCATCCTTGTTCCCAGCTGGCAGGCGCTCTGTGAGCTTGTGAATTGCAACTGCGGGACGCGCCTTCTCCATGAGCTATTTTCTTAGGTGCTTTAAGAGCCTTCCCTCTATCATTTCATGGTTTAAGGTTCCTAGGGACGATGGCCAAAATGCCAAGAGCTCCCGGGATGTGTCTTCTGGGCAGTCTCTGACGCGACGCACTGCAGACGCGATGCTCTTTCAGGCCCTCCCGGTCCCGAACCCACCGGAAAGTGCCCGGAAATTGCCGGGCCGCAGCAGACCCCTTCCCGCAGGAGTTGGACCTGAAGCCTCAGGCGCCTCCTTGAGCACCGCTTTGGTTGATGGTTTGCGAATATTGTGGTTTATGAGCTGAAAGTTTTGAGATCTTAAAACCCCTAAAGGCACACACTTGGTAAACTGAGCCTACCTCTAAACAAACCGGCATTGGGAGAAAATTCGGGTAGTGAAGTGAGGGACAACCGCCACAAGCTTCATTCCCGCCCCCAAGAAAAATTGTGGAGATGAAAATGCTCTTTGGCGTTTATCTTTTTTTATTAAAAAATTTGGGAAAAGAAAGGATTAGAGAAGAATCCTAGTGAATCCAAAATTGAAACACGTCCCGGTCTTCCCCCAGACTCGTGGTTTGAGCTCAGAGAGCGCTCCCGCCGCTACCCTGAGAGACTCCTAAGGAACCAAGGATTGTCGGGGGATCCCGATTACCCCCCACCCCCACCCTTATACTGGACCACGGCCTGCGGGCATCGGCCAAGCTCTTTGTATTTCCCATTTCTGGAGGTCCCACCGCCACGAGGCATTTTTTTTTTTTTTTTTTTTTTTACTCCTGACTTCTCAAAAATAATATTTGCTCTCTCAAGCCCTTTCCCAGTTCTCCCCAGCTGTGGCGCGGGCTTTGGAAAGGCGAAAGCTGCACCAAAAGCCGTGCGGCTCTTGCTGGGCGTAGATGGTCAAGCAGGGGCGCCCGCGGCCTCCGCACTCTGGTCCACAGTGTGGGGTGGCGCCGGGCAGCAGTGGCCTGGAGGAAGAACAGAGCTGCTCTATCGTTTACGCCGGTTCCTCAAAGGCTTTCCCCCAAATAACATTAAGTTTCTTGGGGAGAGTGTGGCGGCCATACCGAGTTCTCTAGTTCTGAAGCGACTCCAGACAGAAACTGGGAACAGCCTCAGAAAAAGGAGTCCCGGTGGAGCAGACTTTGGGGCGGGAGTAGTGGGACTCGGGCCCCGGGGGGTGACCCGGTGCACGCATTACGGCTGAAGCAGAGTTACGCGGGCTCAGGTTTTCCAACAGGCCCTTACGCTAAGCGAGCCACGCGTGCGGCATCTTTGGTTAGAGTCAGGTCACTCCAGTAATTGTTTGAGTTGTGGGTTGGTAAAATTCTTTAAGGAATATTTGCTACGACTACGCAGCTGGTGCAAAGAAGGAAGGGGGTGGGGGAAGGAAGTGGCGGGGGGGTGGAGTGTGGTGGTTTAAAAAATAAGCTAAGCTTGGGAGAGAGAAGCAGACGCAGAGGTCGAGTGCAGGCCGAAAGTTGTTCACGGTTTTCTCCACTCCTGGAAATGTGGTGGGATTTCCTTTCTGTGCCAGGTCCGCAGTTGTAAAAAACCTCAGCGATATTAAGATCTAAAAAATGTGATGCTCTCTTCAGCGACGCCTCTTTCTGAATCTGCCTGGAGCGTCAAGCCCAGGCATCCACCCCTCTGCCTTGATTGGCCCCGCCGACTGGTTTCTTGGGGATCTGCTTTGGTGTGTGTGTGTGTGTGTGTGTGTGTGTGTGTTTGCTCGCGCGGGGGAGAACGCGGCCCACCCGATGCGGGGCTTCTCCGCAAGGTAATGGAACCGGAGAAATTACTCTAGCAGCCGCTCCCTCTAACTTTCCCACACCGATCTCACCCTGATACCCTCCTCCTTCTGGCCGGTGCGTGACAGGGTCAGCAACTTTTGGCTGGGAGCTAAGTCGGCTGCCCAGCTCGTCTGAGCACTCGCAGGCATTCTCCAGGGGTTGGCTTGCCTGTCTCTGGGAGCGTATTTGGCCTCTCGAAGACCCTGGGGAGGAGGTGGCGGTGTTTGTGTGTGTGTGTGTAGGGTCTCTCATCGCTTTTCCTATTCAAGTGCCTCCCGGTGGTGAGGCTGTGGGCAGCTAAGACTCGTTCGCCCCCGCTTCTGGCCCCACTAGAACGGTATTCACCCTCCAAAGCGCAGTCCCTACAGTGCGTCCGAGATCCTCTGGCTTCAGGCCGCTACTGAGAGGGCATGGCCAGACGCTCCGCGCACCGCAGGTAGAGGCGAGCACCAGGTCCACTGCACTCGCGGCCCGAAGAGCGCGCCCGCGGCCGGACACCCGGCGGAGGTTCTTTGCTGAGCGCTGCGTAGAGCTCCTCCCCGACCGCTGCGGCTCCGGCGGCGGGCGCGGAGGTTGGATTTGCCTGGAGAGGCGGGACCGAGCGGGGGCGGGAGGGTGGAGTAGAGGAGGGCGGGCTCCCGGGTGAATGGGGCGGGGCCTCTGGATTCACGTGACTCAGAGGGGCTGGAAGAAAAACAGAGCCTGTCTGCGCCGGAGTCTCATTATATTCAAATATTCATTTTAGGAGCCATTCCGTAGTGCCATTCCGAGCAACGCACTGCCGCAGCTTCTCTGAGCCTTTCCAGCAAGTTTGTTCAAGATTGGCTGTCAAGAATCATGGACTGTTATTATATGCCTTGTTTTCTGTCAGTGAGTAGACACCTCTTCCTTCCCTCCTCTCGGGAACTCACTCTGTCCTCCCCATCCCTGATCGCCATCTGTCCCTCACGTCGGACCTTCCTTCCAGCGTCCACACTCCGCTGTCTGGCAGTGCTGTCGCTCTCTTCTTGGCCCCGCAGCCTGGGCGCTCGAAGCGTTTTATTTTTTATGTTTTTAAAGTGCTGCTTGCTCCCACTCGCCCTCTCAGATCCGGTGCGTTGCAATAAAGGGGGGCTCGAGGGGACTAAAGAGATGAAAGGTCCGCAGCCCAGGGTTGTACCTTGCAAGCTAACCACTCCCTTCTCCTGCCCCACCTACCTTAGGAGCGCTCAATGCCCGGTGACGCGTTCCTAGTCTCTTGTCAAAACTCACAGAGTTTTCTCTGGAATCGTCCCCCATCCCTTCCCTGGGAGTGAGTGAGCGAGCGGACACGATCAGATTTTTTTTTTTCCCCCTCAGCATTTCAAGCTCATCGGCCACAATAAAATAAAACATCAAGCCACCCGGGCAGCCCCCAAACTCTTTTCTCGGCCACTGGACCCTGCTGCCCTGCCTTTGCCTTGTCCCGGCTTCTCAGCTATCCTTCCCAATGGCTCCCAAACAGCTGAAAGTTGTGGAAGCTGGGCTCGGAGGGAGGAGGAAGAAAGACAGGGGTGCGGGTGAAGGAAGAGTGGGAGATGCTGAAGGTCTGAAATGGAGAGCGATGGCAATTTAATTTTCCCTCCCCCACCCTTTTTTTACCCCCTCAATGTTAACTGTTTATCCTTGAAGAAGCCACGCTGAGATCATGGCTCAGATAGCAGTTGGGACAAAAAAAGATTAACAGGATGGAGGCTATCTGATTTGGGGTTATTTGACTGTAAACAAGTTAGACCAAGTAATTACAGGGCAATTCTTACTTTCAGGCCTTGCATGGCTGCAGCTGCTGGTGGTGGGGGGGTGTGAGGGAGAAAACACAAACTTGATCTTTCTGACCCGATTTACATCCTGACCCTCCTTTACTAGTCCTATATGCATATGCGGAGACATCTCTATTTCTCTCTATTTATCGGTGTTTATTTATTCTTTAACTTTCCACCCCCTCCCCCTCCCCAGAGACACCATGATTCCTGGTAACCGAATGCTGATGGTCGTTTTATTATGCCAAGTCCTGCTAGGAGGCGCGAGCCATGCTAGTTTGATACCTGAGACCGGGAAGAAAAAAGTTGCCGAGATTCAGGGCCACGCGGGAGGACGCCGCTCAGGGCAGAGCCATGAGCTCCTGCGGGACTTCGAGGCGACACTTCTGCAGATGTTCGGGCTGCGCCGCCGCCCGCAGCCAAGCAAGAGCGCAGTCATCCCGGATTACATGCGGGATCTTTACCGGCTCCAGTCTGGGGAGGAGGAGGAGGAAGAGCAGATCCAGGGCATGGGTCTGGAGTACCCGGAGCGCCCCGCCAGTCGTGCCAACACCGTGAGGAGCTTCCACCACGAAGGTCAGTCCCTGCCCCCAGTCCGGGTGGGGGTTGGGGGAGGGCTAGTAGGGCAAGCTGGAGGGTCCATGGAAGCCCTGGGGAAGAAGAGTTCAGGTTACATCAAAGCCCCAATCCAGGAGGCTAAGGAACCGAGCGCCTTACCTCCAAGAATTTCCAGAGCTGCCCCTGAACTTATTTTCTGGAGACAGAGGAGGAGGGGTCGGGAGAAGGGGAATGACACCCTCAGACGAGGGCTAGCTCCAGCGGTGTGTTTTTGCTATATCAAAGCCTTTTCTGCCGAGTTTTCTGCCCGTTTTTTTCAAAGCACCTACTGAATTTAATATTACAGCTGTGTGTTTGTCAGGTTTATTCAATAGGGGCCTTGTAATCTGATCTGAATGTTTCCTAGCGGATGTTTCTTTTCCAAAGTAAATCTGAGTTATTAATCCACCAGCATCATTACTGTGTTGGAATTTATTTTCCCCTCTGTAACATGATCAACAAGGCATGCTCTGTGTTTCCAAGATCGCTGGGGAAATGTTTAGTAACACTCGAAAGTGGAAGAGGGAGAGAGTGACCGTGTACATGTTTCCTCCTTGCCTCTGCTGTTGGCCCCTCTTTCTTTACAGCCACTTGTAAAGAAAACTGTGTACAAAGAGCCAAGAGAGGGTCTTCAAAGGAGAGTCTGAGGGTGGTGAAGTAAAAAAATTTGACACATGGAAATTATTAGATGGATGAAGGAGGTTGGGAGATACTTTTTGTCTTTGGTGTTTGACAAACATTAGCTAAGTTTTGATGGTTTGCTAGCTGCCTCACTTCTCTGCTCCTTCAAATTGAAAGGTGCACTTATCTCCCTTTAATAGTCTTCTACAATATAAGCAGAATTCACCACTCATTGCCCAACACAGCCATTTCTTGACTTTTCCATCTCTCAAAAAAGTTCATAAGCTTTTTCTTTTCCCTTTCTTTCCCAACTGTGCCTAGAACATCTGGAGAACATCCCAGGGACCAGCGAAAACTCTGCTTTTCGTTTCCTCTTTAACCTCAGCACCATCCCAGAGAACGAGGTGGTCTCCTCTGCAGAGCTTAGGCTCTTTCGGGAGCAGGTGGACCAGGGCCCTGATTGGGAGCAGGGCTTCCACCGTATAAACATTTATGAGGTTATGAAGTCCCCGGCAGAAGTGGTGCCTGGGCATCTCATCACACGACTACTAGACACGAGACTGGTCCACCATAATGTGACACGGTGGGAAACTTTTGATGTGAGCCCTGCAGTCCTTCGCTGGACCCGGCAGAAGCAGCCAAACTATGGGCTGGCCATTGAGGTGACTCACCTCCATCATACACGGACCCACCAGGGCCAGCACGTCAGGATTAGCCGATCGTTACCTCAAGGGAGTAGGGATTGGGCCCAGCTCCGGCCCCTCCTGGTCACTTTTGGCCACGATGGCCGGGGCCATGCCTTGACCCGACGCCGGAGGGCCAAGCGTAGCCCTAAACATCATCCACAGCGGTCTAGGAAGAAGAATAAGAACTGCCGGCGCCACTCACTTTATGTGGACTTCAGCGATGTGGGCTGGAATGATTGGATTGTGGCCCCACCAGGCTACCAGGCCTTCTACTGCCACGGGGACTGTCCCTTTCCACTGGCGGACCACCTCAACTCAACTAACCACGCCATTGTGCAGACCCTGGTCAACTCTGTCAATTCCAGTATCCCCAAGGCCTGTTGTGTACCCACTGAACTGAGTGCCATTTCCATGCTGTACCTGGATGAGTATGACAAGGTGGTACTGAAAAATTATCAGGAGATGGTGGTAGAGGGATGTGGGTGCCGCTGAGATCAGATAGTCCTTGAGGATAGATGGACAGAACACACACATTCACACAAACACACATGTTCCCATCCACTCACTCACACACCACACAGACTGCTTCCTTATAGCTGGACTTTTATCTTAAAAAAAAAAAAATGAAAAAAACCTAAACATTCACCTTGACCTTATTTATGACTTTACGTGCAAATGTTTTGACCATATTGATCATATATTTTGACAAAATATATTTATAACTACGTATTAAAAGAAAAATAAAATGAGTCATTATTTTAAAGGTACACTATGGACTTTTTCTTTTCTTTTTTTCTGCCCCAGATCTTTCGAATGAGGTTGGTTTTTGTTGAGATGGGGTTGGGAGCATGATGGAAGTCAGAAGGTGGTAACTGGAGGTGGTTAAGTTATAAGAACATGAAGTAAACTGATGGCAGAGAGAGATGGTAATTGCCAGGATGAATTGTTTTCCATTTCTATTTAATGTTAACAAGGACGCAGCATCCTCTCCCATCTGGATGACACATGCCTTGGAGAACAGTGGGATGAAAGGAATAGGTCAGATTAAAGACTCAGTTTTGGGCTTCTTGCACATCTTCTGTTTTTGGTCACCTGTTAGAGGTGTGTCACATCTGAGTTTGATGGAGAAGTCTCAACCAGGAATCAATTCCCACCTCTGCTTTTGTGACACATCAGATGTATCCAGTTATGACAGGCACCAATGTTGTATTTTCAAACAAAAACTAATTCACACACTTACATATTAATATGTGTGCCTTCATGCACTCCCCAATATTTTTGTTTTATGTCTTTGTTGTTTTCGTGTTTGCTTTTGCTTTTGTTTTAGAGAGGGGATTTTACCCAATGAAAGAAAGTCCTCTGCCTTCAACAAGTTTGGTGAGCACTGTTTTAATATATCATATGGTAGGATTCTCTAGTGTTTCTTGACTTTTCCCTTGCCCCTTATCCCCACATGAAGGCTTTTTTTTTAATATTTATTTTTTAGTTATAGGTGGACAGAATATCTTTATTTTATTCTTATGTGGTGCTGAGGATCGAACCCAGTGCCTCCCGTGTGCTAGGCGAGCACGCCACCACTGCGCCATAACCCCAGCCCCCACATGAAGGCTTTCATTAGTTCAAGATCCCAACAGATTGGACTGATATGGGAGGGAGTTGGTAATGGGGTCAGACACCGAAGGGTCCGAATTATTAAGTAGGCCCTGTGAAAATGTTCTGCTATTACATGGAATCTCTTGAGTCAAATGCCAGCCCTTCTTTCCTCTGTGCTGCCTCCCCCACAAACCCTTCTCTGGAGCTGGGAGAATGTGATATGCCTGGTAAATTTGATGTTTGAGCCAGAGTTTCTTCAAGGAGAAAGTTTAATTTTTGGCTACAGTAAAAAAGGATGATGCTAATGTGCTGGGGGTGGTGTTGGGGGACACCTTCAGTCAAGGGCAGAGAAATGAGTTTCTTGAAGGACATGGGAATAGGGGTTAAGAGAACCAGAGAAGTATTTGTTTTCTCTTACCACCAACAATGAAATAAAGCCTGCTCAGACTCATTTCTTATGTGAGCATTTTCTCTGCATAGGCTTGGAGGGGTTGGGGACAGAAGTGGTCAGGGTCTTTGCATAGTCCTTTGTGGATGGACTAGTAGGAGTGCACTTCTCCACTAGGAAGGTGTAGATAGGCAATGGTAATGCAGCTGTTGCTGGTGGTGTGTGTGCACCCAAAGAGAATGTGTGAGGCAAGTGCCTGGCATTTGTATTTTTGTGTGTTACATGTGTGCACTCCCTGCATTCTTGTACACACAGTCTTGCATATGCTCTTGGGGGTGGGGTGGGTGAAGCAGGATTCATTTTTGTTTTTAATTACTGAAGTCCTACAATCCTCCAAAAGGAGCAGCTTAGTGGAAACCAATAAAAATAGAAGTGGGGTGGTTGCCAAAGCCCCAGCTCCCCGGAGAGCGCAGGTGGAGAGAGGAGATCAGAGCCCCAGGCAAAGGCAGCAAGACTCCACAGTTCCTCCAAAACTTCCCGCAAAGAGGGATCCACCCCCCTCTTTCAGCCCCCCAGGTCGCTGCCCCTTTGATTAATAGTATGGAGCTTGAATAAATCATTTAGGGGGAAGCCCATTACAGGTTCCCTCAGGCAAAAAAAAAAAAAAAAAAGAATTTTGCCCGATTTCCAGCAATTTTCTGAAATGTCCTGTCATTGAAAAGGAGCCCTAGATCTCTAACACTTGAACCAATGATGCTGGGGTGAGTCTCCTGGTGATTGTCCAGCTCAGGTCACTTTCTAGCAACCACTACCCGCAACCCTCCTTCCCCTCCCCGCTGGCCTCTCACTCCTACTGGCTTACTTTCAGGAATGGATAATGTTGTTTATTTGTTCAGCCAAATATTTGGTCTGGGAATTTACCGTGAAATTCTGTGAATTGCATATACCTAGTTAACAAAATAGTCCTAATGCCCCAAATGTTAGCCTGGAAAACAATGAGCTGTGGCCAGCTTTAACTCTTTAAAATCCGTTGGAAAGCACAGTCCTGGGGCCTGGGGAGATAAGGAGTGCGTGGAGGTTGAGTTGGGTTTTATTAGTTTATATTTGTGTCTTATGTTAGGCCCAGTACCTTACGGAAATTGTAGGGTGACCCTTGGCGTTGCTTTGAGATCTGCCATCTCCCATTTTCCCCTTTACAATCGTCCCTCTCACCCCATCCCAGAGTAATGTTCTCATTACTTGTACCCCTGAGTTCAACCCCTGGTACCAACAAAAAAAAAAAAAAGAGAGAGAGAGAGAGAGAGAATCGCCCTTGAGGAGTTCAGCAAAGACGTAACCACATCAGAGGAACTGCTTGGTCGATTCCTGCCCAACCCTTAAACTGGAACCGGCTTCCTAGGAGCTTAAGACTCAAAACAAAACAAAACAAAACAAAAAGAGGGGGAAACGCATCAAACATTCCCTTGCTTTCGTTGCATAATTTGCTCAGAACCTGCCAGGTGACCTGCTGACTTTGTTTTCTGTCTTGATCCTGCTTCATTCCACCACCCCCCTTGCCGCCTGGCAGCGCCACACTGAGAATGCTGCTCGCGGCCGGGGGGAGCTGGCAGACCCCAATAATCACCCCGGCCTTGGACCGACGTCAAGATCCCGCCCCGAGGCCCCGCCTCCCGTCTGCTTTCGGCGCTCCCGGCCCGGCGGCGGTGGGGGCACCAGGGGGCGTCCTCCCCTCCGGGGACTAGCGGGGACCATGCACCTGGCGGCGGTTCGACTGACAAGAGCTGTGGACGTCCTCTGCGGGCCCCTCTCCAGGCCGACTGCAGTTTCAGGTCCAGCACTCGGGCTGACGACCAGTCCAGCTCAGCCGCCCACCGGGACCCGGGGGCCCAGGTGAAGCTCTGCGAAGACAGACGGATCTGATTAGCGCACGCTGGTCCTTAGGGCGGTTGCTTGGCATATTTAACGTGAAATGGGGTCAAACGGCCGCGCAGAATGGTAGAATCTGGAGGGAGGCTCTCGGGGTGGAGAGATGTAAGAGGGGTCGAGATCTTTAAGAGACTTGCGTGGGGGCAGAGAGCTGGAATTCGGGAGCCAGCCTCTCTTGTCACCGAGTGCATAGTGGACCCGCTTGTTGGAGTGATTGAACTGTGGCATGGATGGCATAAGCTAGTAGGGAACAGACCTACTGGCTGAGGGTCTGACCTACAGACAGGCTCTGAAAACCAAGCTGGTCTTAGCCTCCTCCGGGTTAATACAGAGCCCCAGGCCTTGGCCAAACTGCTACCCGAACTCCTCTCCCCCAACGTTGCGGGAGGAGGGGAACAGGAGAGGCTGAGGGTGTGCGAAAGAGGAGTTGGCAGATTTCTTGCAGAAAAGAAGTGCCAAGCCCATAATACATAAGGACAGCATACGGCTGACCTCTTCTAGCCTCTGATCCAGGGACTCCACGGGTGCCAAACGCCTTCCCTCTCCAAAGTGAGCCCAGGCAAGGAGAATAAAGCTTAACTGAGGCCCACGTCTCCGAACTGTTGGTCTTCAGTGATACTTCTACTTCCACACAGAGCAATTTTACAAATGATTCACACATTATTTTTTATTTATTTAAAAATGATTACTATTGTGGTGCCGGCTACGGAACCCAGGGCCTCTGCATGCTAAGCAGGTACTCTGCCACTGAGCTATACCACTAGCCCCATACATTATCTTTTAAAAATACAAACAAAATGTAAATATCAAAACAAAACAAACAACAACAACAGCTAAAACAACGTTGGTGACCTTACATTACCTGAGAATCAGAAGGCTATTAGTATTCTCCAGAGGAATTTAGGATAACTGGTGGAATGCCAAGTTAGAATTGATGCAGAGTTATGCAGGCTTACCATGTGATACAAACTAGCACAATTCAGAAAACTATGACTGGAAATAAATTCAAAAGTGGTTAGAAGGGTGGCCCAGGTGCGACTACAAGAGTCACATTTCCTTATGCATTCAAAGAGTTCAGAAGTATAATGCTCTCCAGTGGAGGAAAGTAGGTGTTAGGAGAAAATTTGGAATGCTCTACTATTAAAACAAAAGAACATGACCCAACACACACAGATTTTGAAAAAGAAGTCAAAAGTTCAAGGTGTACAATATTTAGTCAATTCTTGAAAAAGTTTTTTTTTTTAAACTGAGGAAGCTGTTTGAAATTACCATTCATAAGTCACTTAAGGTACTAACTGAAGTGAGCTCCAATTGTCTCTGCTTTTTCTCTCCAAAACTTTCTTTAAAAATCCTGGATGAAAATATAAATGTTGTACAGTATACTGATCAGATCGAGTAATTCAGAAAGTATAATTCTATAGGATTGAGAAATGTTTACTTTTAAAATGTGAAAAATGTTTTCTGTGAAAAGAGGAAGACAAGATGGAACAATAATTTGCTGACTTGTATTACTAATGAGAATTTCTGAAGTCCAGCTTTTGGTCAGTTTTGCTACATCTTCTGAAGAAGAGATCTCAATCTTTCTTAATTTTTTGTAATTTGATTTCTAGCAAAAATAGTTAAAAACTGCAACAAAACTCCTCTGCCCCAAATCCTTGAACTCCATAGCCAAGCTGCAAGTAGACTCTAGTTTTCCAGAGTTTCATTATAGATTTAGCAATTTTTCCAGTTTTATTAATTGAAGCCCTGGCCAGATAATTCTCGAAAAGCCCAAAGCACACTGAATTTAAACCATCAGACTTGTTTACTCCTGTAATTTCTCTCTCCCTATGGTACCAGTCTCATATAGTTAGTTGTGCATGATATAGTTAAGAAAATATACAACTGTGTTCAACTCAAGCTTCATGCTGATTTAATCTTTTAATCTTTGTTATTTAGGCTTTCAAAGCAGTTTGTTTTTGAGGTAGGACCTGGAGGAAGAACCCACAGATAAGTCTGGAGATATAGATAGACAGACTGACTGACTTTCCAAGTGTACTTACTTTAGTCTTCTATTGATTATTATGCAAAAATAATAAAATGTTCTTTTTAAAGGATAATAACAGATATTGTTAAGGCTATAATTAGAGTTCTCTGAATCCAGATATAATTCAAAAGTAGAAGAATGGCTATCTTTTGAGAACTACCTTATAAATTTCCTTTAATCCATTAGCAGGTTATATAGCCTGAAGTGTTAACTTCATTTCCAGAAAACTCAGACCTGAATATCTAATGTCCATTTGCAATTCCTCATTCCAGTTGGTTCCCACAACTCTTTCCTTCTTTTGTTTCTGATCTTTAGCAAAATGACATTATAAACAAAACTTTATGAGAAAGTAAATTCACTTATAGCCTCATCATCCTAAAACAATTATTAAGGCTTTCTGTTTCCTTTATGTAGATTTTATTTTATATTTTGTTTTTCTTAATTTCAGATCAATAGTATAATCTTAACATATTGTGAATCCTAAATGTATTGGTTTATACTTATGTTTAAGGTAGATCATGTCCACTCTTTCGTAAGAAAGTAGATTGGGCATAAAATTTAAATTACTAACTTGAGGCAATTTTAAGCATCCTGACTATCATATCAGGGCTGTGTTCATTAAAATCCATGTCCAAATCTTATTCAGATTCTTATTGACTTCTTATGGTTTAACTTATGCACAGTGGCCCCTGTTACTAAACAGAATGCTTCTTTGTATGCCTACAGTATCCTGAATATCCCATGCTCAGCCATTTTTGTTAACTGGGCATATCAGACAACTTGTATCCATATGATTTTTCATCTTGGTAATATGTTCCTTCCCTGGAGAAAATCAACTGACCCAGAGAGGGAGAAACACACCAAAGTGTGCCTCATACACTCTTTAGTACCTGGGTCACATATGTGTCCTTCCTTTCCTTGCTCTGATTTCTCCTCCTGGTTTTCTTGGGAAATGAGGGTGGTGGGAAATAGAGACAGGAGTATCTAAATACAATAATTACCAAACTGAAACCTATTCAAAAGGTTCAGTTACTAGGCTCAGACTGACCTTGACACTTTCAACCTTCAGACTCCAGTTGGTTGGGATCAGACACAAATGTGGAGTTGCTGAGTGATTTCCACATGCTTCTTTTGTGTACCTTAACCAGGGCAGACAAAAGATGTTTTTCCAATGGGACTCACTCTGAACCTGGAAGAAGAAAGCTAATCTCAGGCGATTTGGGGGTTTTAGGGCACTAAGGACTTTTAGACCATGGAGAAGTCATTTGTTCAATGGTACCTTAAAAGAGTTTACCTCCAAAAGGTGAGTTCCTTTTACTGTCTTGAGTCCTTTACTTCCTTTGAGATCAGATTTGTTATTTGCATAGCAAAGCATTCCATTTAGCTGGAAAGGAGGGACTGGGGACTGTTAACAAGCAAAGTCCCTTTTCCCACAGTCTTTCAAAACTTAGCAGTGTGGTAAGTGGGTTTGATCAAACTTTCCCCTCCCTTAAACCCCAAAACTTCAGGCTATTTTGCTCATTATCTATCTTGAGATTGACTAGCTTTTCCGGGATCCAAGAGCTGTAGGATTTAGCAAATAGCTGCTGAAAGCACAGTTTTGCTAACATTGTTTATTTTGGCGAGTTAGTGTAGACTTACAGGTGAAAACTGCAGGAGACGGCAAACTCCACCAACATCCTTCTTCCTCTTCACAGACATTGCTTTTTATTTTTTAAATACATAACCCAAATATATCAGGGAGGAGATTTTTAAAATGTTGATGACACTTGGCATGGGAATGATACAAATTTATCTTGATATTATGTTTGCCACTGTTTCTTCTACCCAACTCATCTATACACTTTAATCATGGTCTCTGAGGGTCTGCTCGATGTGTAGGTTATTGTTTATTTGGTTGTCACTTAGCCATTCTCTAGAACTTGCTCATAATTTATTTTAACCAAATGTGCCCCACCTTAGAGACCCAGCAACATAAAGAGGACTTTTCAGCATTCTAGAAGATTGAACACTCTGGGGTTCTAATTAGCACATGGTCTACTGGTAGTCTTTTTATCATCTATTATTTCCAAGTTGGGAGATTAGTCGCAGGAATCTGAAAGAAGAAACCAAACCTTTAATGAGCTCTGTTGATAAGAAGGGCAATTGCAAAAATATAAAAGGTTTGCTGTTAGAAGATAAGCTGTGAGTTTAAGTAAACTGTTACTTTTTATTGGTGCATATTAATTAAACAAAAATGGTGAGTTTCATTGTGGTATATTCAAATACACATAAAAACGAATTTGATCATTTTTACTCCCAGTACCTTCCCTCTGGCCTCTCCTTGAAAACTGTTACCTTTTGAGCATTTGTAGGAGAATCTTCTTCCATCCATATTTCTCTAAGATCACTAACGTTACATGGTCAAGTCATAGTGGCCTGAAGAAAAGTAAATTTAGGAAAATGTTGCAGGAAGAGAATGGCAAGCAGAAGAAAATGGCCTGGGCCTATTCTGTAGTCCGCTGAGAAAGTTTCTGGATTTCTCTAGGAGATGCATGGCTTGAGGGTGAGAAGATGGGAGAGAGTCAAGAAGGGGCTTCTATTTCCTCTAGGGTAATTTACAATGAAAATGTGTTCAAGTTGGATGTCCATAACTAAATGCAAATTTTTAACAGAATTTTGAACAGAACAGAAAAGTATCTACTAAGATAAACATGAATTTATGAAGAATTGTTTTTACCCCTGTGTTGTAATTCTGGGATGCTGGTTCTTTTTTCTTTTCTTTTAAGAATTATATATAAACAGAAGTTTGACCATTGATGGGAAGATTGTTAGGATGAAAGTGAAAATGCCCCCTAGACTAATTTAATGCAACTCTAACTAAAATCTTAAAAATACTTTATGGAACTTGAAGATAATCAGATGAGCCAATACATGGGAAAGAGTAGATTGGCCTTAGATGTATATAAAATAACACTTATAAGAGTCTTTGTTATTAGGTTATCAGAGAGAGGGAGAGACAGGGCAGATATCAGTGGAATAAGCAAATAGCCCAGAGATGTATTTAAAATATTGTTAGAACTTAACATCTGACAAGCTAGGAACAATGCAACATAGGAAAACCAAGAAAAGCTACTTGGTTAAATGGAAAAGTGATTTCATATAGATGGGTATGTTACACTAAAATTCAGAAATGTCTAAACATATTAAAGAGTTAAACACATTTTTAAGTATAGGAAACCATATTTTTAGGAATAAGAAGATTGAATTGCCCAGTTTAGCAGACTGAGGATTGCAAGTTTGAGGTCAACCTAGCCAACTTAGTAAGACCTTGTCTCAAAATAAAAGACAGAAAGGGCTGGCCATGTAGCTTAGTGGTACACCCCAGGTTCAATCCACAGTAACACACACACACACACACACAAAAGAAAAAAAATTGAATTGCCTATTTTCCAATTATTGCAGAAGTGTGCATTGGGACTACTAAAGAATTGAGGGGATTATTAGAGGTAAAGAGCCTAGATTTGATAAGTAGACGTTTAAAAAATGTAAGAAAACATCCAAAAAGCAAACTCCAGAATATAAATTGTGATAAGTTCTTGGTAAATATTATCAAGAACTACAAATCACAATTATGAATATAATTCAATGTCACATGAAAATTTATAGTCATAGTTACTGAACAGATGCTTTAGACCAGAGGTTGGCAAAGTTTTTCCATACGGAGCCAGATGGTAAGTATTTTAGGCTTTGTGGATCACAGGTCTCTGTCACAGCTACTTAACTCTTTGATTATAGCACAGAAGCAACCACAGAAAACAGTAGATGAATGCAGGTGGCTGTGTCTCAATAAAACATTATGAATATGAGCATTTGAATTTCATGCAGTTTTTTGCATGTTATAAAATACTTTACTTTTGATTTTAAAAGACTATTTAAAATTCTTAGTTGGTGGGCTATACAAAACCAGGTGGGAGCTGGATTTGGCCTGCAAGTTATCTACATCACCAGCCCCTTGTTTGGACCTGTGTTCCCTAAGGCATTTTTCTTGAAACAACAGTCCTAAGAACTCCTGTATGAAAGGATGCTGTGAGGAATGTGCTTGGGAAACCTTGTGATCTGTATTATCCAGTTGAAAATTTACAGAGAACTTTCACATTTTAGAGACTTTCATAAATTCCACAGGGAGAAACCTGCTTAAATTTGGTCAACCCAGTGATGCCTCAACTCTTTAGGCTCAGTAGCTCCTTTTTGTCCCACAGATTTTCAACTCTGCAAGGCCTACACATAGTTTGGCCCTTGCCTGTCTCTCTCGTGGCACTGTCTCTTTTACCTTTGTTAATTACATTCCAGCCACATGGGCCTTCTTTTTGTTGTTGAAGCACCATGTACATTCATTCTTGTCTTGGAAGTTCTGCTATCTCCTCTGCATAAAATGTTCTTTGCAAGATCCTTACGGGTGGCCTTCCTGGTAATCAAGTTTCAACTCTATTGCCTCCTCCTCTGTGAGGTCTTCTCTGTGCTATTCTAAAATAGTTCCCTCCTTCCAGCGCATTCAGATTTTTTGTTTTTTGTTTTTGGCTACCAGGGATTGAACCCAGGGGTGCTTACCCACTGAGTTACATTCCCAGCCCTTTTTTATATTTTATTTAGAGATAGGGTCTCTTTGAGTTGCTTAGGACCTCGCTAAGTTGCTGAGGCTGGCTTTTAACTCACGATCCTCCTGCATTCCCCTCCTGAGCCACTGGGATTATAGGTGTGCCCCACTCACCTGGCTATAGTTGTTTTCTTCATTGAATAGTTATGAAATTTTCTATCTCTGTGTTTGTGTATGTATTATATATCATCTCTTCACTGCAATGAAAGTTCCATGAGTCCAGGGACCTTGCCCCTTTTTTCTTTGCTAGATTATTCTGCCCCTAGAAAAAGTGTCTGCCATATAAAAGGAATGTAATACAATTTTATTCAGAGAGATTGCAAGAGACAGAATGAGAGAGAAAGAAGGGAGAGAGAAGGAGAAGAAAAAGAGTTCACAGATCATATTTCACATTTTGGAAAATGCTCTGTCATACCAAAGAAAACACAAGTGTTAAATTAGCACTTGAAAAAATGCATAATGTTGCTAGTAGTTACAATGCAAATTAATAGAACTTAAAGTTTACATTGCAACTCAAACTAAGGTTATTCTAAATAGGTCACGTAATCACACCCAGCAATTATTGAAGTTTCTAGAAATGCTTTCATTCATTTGTTTTCTGGAGCATATAGGTAACTGGCAATAAGAACTAAAAGTTGCTTTGGGGAACTTTGACACTTTGGGGAATATATGTCATAGGAATTATCTGAAAAGGAAAACAGGTTTTTTTTTTTTTCCAGTAAATTGGTATCAACCTGGTTTACAATAGCAATAAATTGGAAATGATTTTTCTATGCTATTAAAAATGGCAATAATGAAAATTATATCAGTAGCTGAATTTGTCTTTATCAAGCAATATTAAATAAAAAGAGCACAACAAGAAAATTTGTGCCCTCTGATTTTACCCACCTAGAAGCACGCACTCATCTGCTAAACAGCTAGACAAGAGATTGCAATAAAGCAAATTAAATTTTATTTGTTACAATCTTTCCTCTGTAAAGTAAAAAAGTTGACAAAAGAAAAGAGATTGGCACTTGTCTGCACTAAGGAGAGAAAACCGGTTCTGGACGTGCTTTAATTTGTCTGAGGTCAAAGAGAGAAGACTTAAATATCCTGAATTAAAGGTGGCAAAACTTGTCCCATTCAGCCTTTCAAAGTCTGAAAAGGCATTCTTATTTCTCAGTTAATTCACTTTGCTGTCCTCTAAGTTCTTTTAGAAGCATAAGGTTACTATGTACTATGAAGTATTTGCATTTAACAGGGTGTTTTGGCATAAATTACATAGAAGACATTTAGTTCTTACACCTTAAATTTATTAGCTTTGTTCTGTTGGTTTAAAAGGTTAACATACACCTGCTGTTTAAAACTTTCAACAGCTAAAACTTTCCCATGCTTGCCAAATTCACTAAAAGGTAAGAGATTTAGAAGTGCTCTGTAGTCCTGGGCCAGTAAGACATGAATGCCAGAGTGCCCATCTTAGTATTTGCAGATAGGACTGTTTGATCTGCAGTGCAAGAATCCATTGGTGTGTACGTGAGCTCCGTGGATGAACACTGGTCAAAGGAGAACTGTTATGTAATTATAGCATCTGTAGCGTCCGACGCACCACCCGGCCTAGCCTAATAGCTTGTACTGGGAAGTGGGCGTCATAAGGATAGTGAGAATTAATTAATGTTTATGAAGACTTGTCCAGATTCATGGGAGAAAAGCACTCTGTAAAGACAATGTGTTAACTTATTTGGGAAATGATGTCTTCTTTTCTTAAACTGAAAGAGATGTTTGGGCAGAAAAGATTGTCATTTAAAACTGAAACTTCATTTGAATTATTTTGAAACTTTTGGGCCAATTTCTTATTTTATGAGCCCGATGTAAAGTATGTTGATATTTTGCCAGCATACAAACTTGGAAAACTGAGATTTGACTGGGCTTAATGTAAGTCAAATATCATCATCATTATTTTCATTAATGAGCACGTATAATTAATTATCCAGTTCATATATGCTATCGTACCACTTCTTTGTATGTGCACACAGTAAAGCAAATTTAATTCTGTAAAACATAGTTGTAGTTTATAGTCCAAGAAAACTTGTGCATAAGTACAAAGAAACATTGTGGCTAGAAATGTAAATTTGACTCATGCAAATATAATTTTCATCTAGGCTTAAAAAATTAAATCATGATACATTTTAAATACTATAAAAAGAAAAAAATTTAAAAAAAATTTGTAGTATAAGGATCAAATCCATGGCCTCATGCATGCTAAGCAAGTACTCTTACCACTGAGCTCAACACTTTTTATATATTCATTTGAAACAGGGTCTTGCTAAGTTGCTCAGGTTGGCCTAGAACTTGTGATCCTCCTGCCTCAGCTGGGATTACTAGTGTGTACTGCCAAAACCAGCTTCAATTGAAATTTAAAAATAATTTTCATGTTGTAAGGTAGGCAATCCTTTGCATGCTATTTATAAGATTATTTGAACACTGAAGGCAGAAAATAAAATTATAAAGTTAAAATCAATTGCATACAGTATTTATAGTACCATTGGCTCATCTAAGGCTCACCTAATGATATTTGATATAGAAACATTTATTTAGTAATTTTAAATGTAACATAGCATAAAAAAATAATATATTTTTAAATTTATAATTTTAAAAATAAAGTGTGTTTTCAGGCACTGTAAGATTGACATGTATTTTATAGTTTCTCAACCTGTGCTTCAGTTGCTGTTATAGAACATAGGATTAACACAATTCTCAGACACTGAGCAGGATTTCCAGTGCTTTAATGAACACTATTAGGCAAAGAGGTACCATCTTATTTAATTTAGAATAATTGTTTTTTCTAACACTTGAAAATAATCTTTCTCTGTAATTAAAGAAGATGCTTAAAATATCTTTAATATCATGTTGTAAGTTTCTTGTAAAAGATGCTTACCTCCGCAGTTCTTTATTCATAAGCATTTAAATAGGCTAAACACATTTAGTAGTGAACTTGCAAAATAGGGAAACTTACTCTGGTACTAGAAACCATAGTTATCAAATATTTTAGTGCTGATTTACAATTTTGCTTTCATTGGATTTGAATTTCTTGATAGCTCTTTATACTTTTTTAGGTATGCAAATTATTCTCTTCTTTAAATTTCATTTTTAATAAAAACCTTAGTTTGTTGAACTAGGGAAATATAAAATCATTAATGAGAATTATGTGTCATCATTTACAAAGTGATTGATTTGGAGAAAGGCAAAGAATATTTGAAAACTTGTTTTAAATTGCATTACTTTTAAATTAAATTAAATTAACTGTGATTATATTGATGTGGTGGAATTTAAACCCAGGGCCTTGAACATGCTAGGCAAATGCTCTACCACTGAACTATATACCCCTAGCTCTATTGCATTATTTAGTATTGAATTAAGCTATAGTACTAATACTTCAAAAAATAAAGTGTACTTTTGAGCACTATCACCGCAAGCTCTCAAAATAAGGAATTAAGCTGTATTACCAAGGAGGTACAGGAAGGCTTATGGTTGTGTTGGGTATGAAGTTGGAATGTTCCAACAAAAGATCAAAACAAGAGAAACTCAAGTGTTCCCTTTAATTTGATGAAGAATGATAATTCATAGCTGATAACAAGGCTATTTGTTTTAGTCTTAGATTTTTACACTTGGTCATTGTGAGATGGAAACCAGAACAGATAATAAATGATAGGAGAAAAGAAAACTAAAATTAGTATGAAGAAAAGCATGTGAGAAATCAATCTGGCAGTATTCAAATCTACAAGTTCTGATAATTATTGACCAAGGGTCAAAGAAGACTCAGGTGAAGTTACCACAAAATGTGAAACAAACATTCTGAGAAATTTAGAGTTGACTGACAAGATGTTTAAATGAACAATACATGTATTTTTTAAAAAGGAACTAATCAGTCTGACAATTTAGCTTTAATATGTACAAATTCTCAAGTTTATCACAAATTGCCTGAAATCTAAGTTTTTGTAGAGCAAATACAATTTGAACTAGCTTTCAAAGGTTTAGAATTAAGGTCTTGCTATGGACTGTATGTTTGTATTTTACCGGCCCCCTGTCCCCTGCAATTTATATGTCTGAACCCTAATCTCCAGTGCGATGCTATTGGGAGGTGGGGCCTTTGGGAGGTAATTAGGCTTAGGAAAGTCATGAATATGGAGCCCCCATAATGTCACTAGTATCTTTATAAGAAGAGGAAGACAGTAGAAAACACCCTCCACACCTTTGGTCAGGTGAGGACTCAATAAAAAGATGGTGGTCTATGAACCAGGAAGTGCCCTCTCCAGATATTGAATCTACTGCTGCCTTGATCTTGGATTTCTCAGCCTCCAGAACTGTGAGAAATGTAGTTTATGCCACCCAGTCTATGGTAGCTTGTTACAGCAACCCAAGTTCACCAAGAACGATCCTCTCAGGGGTTCTTGGCCTATTGTACCCAGCATGGACTTTGAGATGGTTTTCCATTAGTCTTTGGCTTGCATAGCTTTTCCATATGGATTTTTTTCCTCCAAGTTCCTCCTGGGGCCAAAATAATACGAAATTATTAGGGCTGTAGTCTGTGACTGTGCCATAGAGGGAAAGTAACAGATTTTGTAAATTGATACCTTGACCTTGCCCCTGAGCGGACAATGCTAAAACCAACTTAGCTAACTAGTCACAGACCTAAATAGATGAGCTTGGTTGACTGAGGGGAAGCAATAAATTATGTTTGTATTGACCTTAGTAAACCTTTTAATTCTTTCCCACATGATATAGTTCTCAACAAATTGGGAAAATATGGCCTAGAGTCTAGGTAATTGCACAACGGCAGATCAATGGCCGAGGCCCGCAGCGTTAGTTTTATGGCTCGGTGTACTCAAACAGTTCCATGTCTATAGGGAATGCAGGGGTGCTGAAGCTTCAGGCCATTCTTTCCCATCATCCCAGAGAGGATCTGAGAGGCCCCTCTTCTCATAACAGAGGAAACCCAGTTCCAAGTGTGATTGGATCAGGGTTGATATGAAGAAGGGCTGAAGCTCATTGTAGCATTTCTCCATTCCTCCTACAGCTATTAACTCTGAACAGAAAAAAAAAAAAAAAGACCCAGTTTTCCCTTTGCACCCTTCATTTGGCTGATGGTTGCTGTCAGCTCAAGTGGAAATTCTTGGCTTTTTTTCCCCTCAACCTGTTCTACTGATAACTCTCAAGTCACAAAGGAAAATACATTAAAAACCTAATGATTGCTAAATGAAAAAATCTATACAATTTGTAAAAACTTCCTCATCCATTCAATAAATTGTTGACTAACTACTTCCATGTGCTGTACTATGCCAGGCAGTGGGCATACTGACCACTGGTCCAGAGGAATGTAGTCTATTTGCAAACACTGGTATTATATATACATACATACATATATGTGTCATATATAGTATATGTGTGTATATGTATGTGTATGTATATTAGATATCACATATAATATATACATGTATATATAGGTATACACACACATATACATAATAACTGTGTAAGTTTCCTGGAGTCTCCATAACAAAATACTACAAACAGGGTGGCTTAAACAACAGAAATATATTTTCTCATACTTCTGGAGGCCAATAGTACAAGAGCAAGGTGTTAGGTTTATTTTCTCCAGAAGCTTCTGTCTGGCTTGCAGTTGGTCACCTTTTTATTATGTCCTCATCTGGTCTTTGCTCTGTGTGTGAGAATCTCTGGTGTTTCTTTGTGTGCCCAAATTTCTTCTTCTTAAAAGAATGCCAGCCAGATTTGATTGGCACTCACCCCAAAGGCCTCATTTTAACATATTACCTCATTAGAGGTCCTATCTCCAGAGTCACAGTCTGAGATACTGGGGTCAGGGATTCAACACAGGACTCTTGGGATTCATAAGAATCTAGTTCATGAGATTGACATGATGGTGAGGTCAGTGATAACAGAGGTATGGAAAGTTTTATGGGAGCCCAGATATTGTTTGGGGACCAGGAAAAACACAAATTCTCTGTATTCTAGAGCAGGTTTCACTTTGGCAAGTCTTAGATAGCATTAGGCCTGTGACCGTGATCTGTTTGACCAACATCATGTTGAAAAATTCTGAGTCTAAATCCTTTAGGGTGGACAAACACATGCTTTCCTCTACATTTACAATAACTGTTATGGCCCTTAGACATATTTGGCTTCGCAATCTCTGGCTAAACTTGTAAGACGAAAGAGAAACCTTTTCCTCACCATCCCATAATTTCCTAGCCCACATGGAGTCAGTCAGTAAAGTACATCATTATACACCTAATTATTATTAATTTGTTCAGATGTTATTTATTTGTCCACTCCTCTCTGTCTACTCATTTTTGTTTAGCTCCTCTTGCAACCAAGAATAAGAAATGGTCTCACACTCAAACCAAACACTTATTTAGCTACATAATGATTTAGCCAAAGTTTTGAACTTTTTCTTCAGGACTTGTTTTTCTTAAATAAGACTTTCCCCCTGCTACCATAAAGCTATGTTCATATTTTCTCTTTTTTTTCTAATTTTATTTATTTTATTATTATTATTATTGTGTTTTTGGTGGTGCTAGGGGTTGAACTCAGGACATGCTAAGCCTAGGGTCTACCACTGAGCTATATCCCTGACCCTTTTTTTTTTCTTCTAATTTTAAATTGCACATAGTAGTGGCTGATGATAACAAAGACCTACTGCTTGTGATCTTTCAGCATTCAGCTCTGCCAACCGGCAGCCTTTCCTGAGATATCCTGGTGAGAAGAGCAGGAGGTTAGAAGTCATTGGTCAATTCATTTTCTGGGGCCAGGTTACAGGTTATCACCATTTCAGGTATGGATGAGGCTGGTAAGTTCACTGTAAAGGAAGAGTGAATGGGCAGGCTATATTTAGGTGCCTAAAATACTGGATAATCTTGTTATTGTCTATTTTTTCTGTGATGGGTTAAAAATAGTATTTTCCCTCAAATAAATGCAATGAAAATAAAAATATTTTAAGTAAAATATAAAAAAATTGGAGGGTTTCAGTAGTAACCAAAGACATGCAAGTAAAGAAAATATGAGCTATCATATTTGAGTTTAGTTTGGTAAAGATTTAAGGCTTGATGATATTCTATATTTGCAAGAATGAGGGAAGATCCGTACTTACACATTATTAATGGGGTATAAACTGGTACAGTGTTCCCGAGGGCAGTCTATTACTGAATATCAAAATTGAAAATTCTACTTCTAGGAATTTATCTCAAATATACCAACAGGTAGATATGAGTCAACACAGCACTGGGAATGATTGCAGAAAAAAATAGCTGGAGTCTTAAATTCTCAACAACAAAGAATAGATCAAAATCGTTACTGTGCATTCATATAATGGAACTATATATTGCCTTTAAAAGGAATGAGTCATAACTGTATTCACTGGCATTGAAATCTACTTCAATAGCATATTATTTAGTTTAAAAAAGACAATCTTGAAAATAACTATGTAGGACAATCCCTTTAGTTTAAGTTATGTGTGTGTGTGCGTGTGTGTGTGTGTGTGTGTGTGTGTGTAGAGAGAGAGAGAATCTCTCAGACTGTTTATCATGTTCACAAAGACAATTTCGGGGATAAGATTTGGGGTTATTTTTATTATTTAATAAATTAAAATTTTCTTTAGATTTTATGAATTCTAAACATTTTCTTCATGTCATCCTTATAATTAGAAAAAAGTAAATTAAAATTTTTTGAATAAAAATATGCTTCTTAAAATATTTACCAAATGAGCCCCATTTAATATCTATTCCAAAGTCTGTTGGCTTGCTCAAATATTTTGATTTTATTTATAGGCATAATTTTTATGTGCAGATTATTACTAAAAGTGTTCTCAGTGTATTGTGAACTTCTATTTTAACACGCATGTAGTATTCCAACCGCTCAAATAAATTAGTAACATGTCACAAATTCATCCAAGACAAGCGTTATGGGCGGAATTATGTCTCCCCAAATTCATATGCTGAAGTTACTAACCTCCAAAAACCCAGAATATGACTGTATTTGGACATAGGATCTTTGAAGAAATAATTAAAAATAAAGTTCTTAGAGCCTGCCAATCCAATCTGACTGGAGTCCTTATAGAACAGGAAATTTGGACATAGACACATACAGAGGGAAACCCACTTGAGGACTCAGGGAGAAGGCCATTGATAAAACACAGAGAGAAGCTTCAGAAATCAATCCTGCAGACACTTTGATACTGGACTGCTGGCTTCTACAATTATAATAAATAGATTTCTGTTGTTGAAGGTGCCCAGTCTGTGGTACTTTGGCTATGGAAGCCTTAGCAAACTAGTACAACAAGTAAACTCACTTATCTCTTCGGAGAGTCTTGTTTTTGTTTTGCAGTATTTCAAAGTTATTTAAATATATTGTACACAAATGGTCGTGAAAAAAATTTAAACTACTTAAATTAGTAAAAAACACATGAATAACAACTTCATTATATCACACCTGAAAAATACATTAAAAACTCATTTTAGAAACCTAAATTGACACCAAAGAAATGAAACAATATCATCCTTAGATTGAGCTGGATTTAGCGAAGTATTTTATACACATAGGTGTACAGTTCTGTAATTTATTTAGATAAAAATGTGACTTTAATCAGGGCTGCATCTTGCAAAATTAAAGAACCTACTGCTTTGTTCCATTTATTGCTTTTTTATGTATATGACTTTTCATAAACTTTTCATGGGAGAAAGAAAAACCCACAATCCAGAGAATTTAAAAAACGGGAAGAAGCTAAACTGCTCTTAAATTGGCGGACCTTTTAAAACTTGTAGAGACTAATGAAGTCCATATAGTACTTTTTATTTACCAATATCTAAAAATTTTAGATGAAGCTTTTAAGATTTTGGAATGTAAAGGCGTATTAGTAAATGAAGGGTTTAATTTTACCAAAGCTACTTGATAGTTACGAAGTATGAAATCCTGTGGAAAAAAAGTGACTTTTACTTAACTTGTGTTGGATCTTGTGTATTTACAGGAAATGTTTCCATTTAAGATCATTGATACATTAATAGTTTCCAGGCACATTTTATGACAGGGCCTAAGTTTGTTCTCTTTTGAACAGCTAGGAAAGGATGTTTTTAAAGTAAGCACTTAGATTTGCCTGGATTTCATTTATAAAGCAAAAGTCTTAACTCCAAATGCCTCTGAAATCAAACTATGCCCTGGAGTAGCAAATTCCCCAGAGATGACCAAAGCATCTTTCCCTCAATTTCTTCCTAAGTCTGACTCCTTGTTTTCTCCCTTGAAAGTAGTAAATGGATTCAGTTGGTGGCTGTCCCTTCACAACCTCTCATTTTGTTCATGGACAGTCTGTGATTTTACTTTCCTAGTTCCTTGGAGAAGTTGCTAATCCTGAATCACTTATGACAAGAGTGCTTTAAAGCTCCATGCTCCTTCTGACCCTGAGGTTTGACTGACATCTTGTACTGGACATTATGAGACCTTTAAGAATGGGGAGGATCTGATTAGGTGGATAAAATATGAACATATTCTCAAGAGCAGATCAGAGTGCTACAATGTCCTAGAGAACAGGTGTAGTGGTTTTGACCTGAATCTTATCTTCCAGTGTGTTGCTAAAGCCCCCTAGTGGCCAGGTTACCCCAATCAGGTGCTGGGCACCCCCTCTTTTGGGGAGCTGATGCTAACTGAAGTCCTAGCTCTTCCTTTCTTCAGATTTCTCTGAAGTTGGGTCTTGGATATAGCCTGATTCCTTGGTTTCAAAATGTCCAGGAAGTTCTGGCCTTTACCTCAGCAGGCTTCCCAAGGAAGGGAGAGGCCAACTGAGAAGAAGGTAAGTCACCAAAGCTATGAACTGTTCTTTAAAGTGGTAGTGTAATACAGAAGATCTCAGTAAGGCACCAAGGCTGTGAGCTGGGGCTCCCTGGGGGAGCTTCCTGGCTTTGAGTATCTTATCCTTCCTGCACAGCTTCAGAAGGAGGGGATGGAATTCATTTCTCCTCTTGACCTTCCCATAGGAACCATTAGGAAGTTCAAAAATATAGTTTATACAGTTATACTCACGTAACTTGAGTGACTTGCTGCAAATTCAAATGACCCCTCAACTTAAGCTTTACAGTGAAGACCCTTGAGAAATCCCCTGTTTTCCCTAAGAACCCATTCCTCTGTGCCCATATGGTCCCCACTGGGCACAAGCCCATTAAATAAGTGTGTGATGAGAGACCATGTCTTGTCTGTGCACTAGGTAGTGACCAGGGTGTCTGGCACATCATGGGGTCACACAGTGAGTCTTTGGAATCGATGAAAGTAATTAAATCAAGTTGATTTGAAATATATGTTTCTGTGGAGATTTGAGTTCTAAAAGATACACTTGACCAAGATTTTAAATTAAGATGCTTTTCATTGCGAGCTGTGTATATGGTAATGTGCTGAGTATTAATGAGTAATGGCAGAGAAGTCCCAGATAGCATTAATTCCTGTTCCCAGGAAAGAAACAATGGCCTAGTGGAAACCACTTGTCCCCTTGACCCTGCCCGCCTTCACCCCTGCTTATTTCTCCACTACCTGCTAAGCTTCTTAGCTCTCCTTCCCCACCTTCTACCCACCTTTAGCCCTTTTTCTCTGTGTTCTTACCCATCACTCCATGGAGTCTGCTTATCTGAGGTCATCATGTTGTGAGTTCACTTTTTAGCCCTCTGACTTAATTTCACCTCTGGGAGCACTAGATCCATGTGGCCACTTCCTCATTTTCTACTCTGCTCCTTTTCTACCTTTCTTACTGCTCCTTCTCAGTCTCCTTTGCCATCTCTCTCTTCCCTCCCCAAATCTGAGTGTTGGCTTTTCTTTTGAGACCTATCTTGGGGGTCTTTTTTCTTGTTACTTCTCTGGGTATTTTAATCATGGGTATACATTGGAAGTACCTGGAAAGTTGTATTTTTTAAGGAACATATCCAAACCCCAGAAATTCTGATTTATTGGGTCTCTGGTGTTTGTATTTTGAAAAAAGAAGATTCCACAGGTGAATTTTAATAACACTGCTTGTGAAGCACTTTGGCTCCATTTCTCTTTTTCTGTCTCTTTCTCCCTTTCTCTAGGTGATCTCTTCCTCTCCTATGGCTTCCATATATGCTGGTGACTTCCAAATCTAAATTTCAGACCAGATCTTGCTTTTAATTTCATATCATTGTGTACAAATGCATTCTTGGGTAGCACAGAGGCTTCTCGTAAAAACATATCTTCAATGTAAATCATGATTTATTTCTCCAAATTTGTTTCTCTTCCTATCTTTCTCATTCTAGTAAGTGGCATTTTCATTTCTATATTCAGACAATGGGACATTCTCCTTAACCCCTTCTCCTTTATCTCCATACCCATTGAAGTACAAGTCTTGCTACACCTGCCTCCTAAATATGCAACTGCTGATAAGCCACCACTTTTTACTACAAAAAAGCACACCATTTCAGATGATTAAACTCAGTACTGATCAACTATGTTCATTTTTTTCTATTTTCTGTGATATCATTTTTGTCCAAATGCTGGTTCTTTGGATGGCTGAAATACCTTCCTTATTGGTCTATCTGCATCTTCTTTTGTCCTTTCTTTCCATTATTTATGCTGTTTCCAGAGTGATTTTTTTTAAACGTGTATCTAATTACATCTTACCTTCACTTAATAACCTTCAACAGGCTCTCAGTGAACTTGAATAAAGTATAAAATTCTTAAATGGCTTGGAATTCCCTGTATCATCTGGTTCCTTTTTCCTGTGCAGCATCATCCTAAGTGATTTTTTGTTTGTTTCCACTTCCTTCTATGGTCAAATCTCATAGTTTCTTTAGGTTTCCTCTGGTTTGCAATTTCCTTGGCCTGGTATGCTTGTCATCTTATTTTTGCTTGCAGTGCTATGGAGTGAAGCCAGTGCCTTGTACATACCAGGCAGGTGCTCTACCACTCAACCACACCCCTAGCCCTTCATCAAAGTTTTCTTTGGATAGTAAATCTCTCACATCTCAGCCTAAACATTGCATCCTCTAGGAAACTCTGCCTCATGCTCCGTACTAGATTGAGGGTCCTTATTATAAAGGCTGAAATTAGAGTACTAATTGCCATTGTTATTCATTATGAAAATCGTTCTGTAATTATTTATCCATTTATAAATAAATAATTTATTCATTTACTTGTCTGTAAGACTAAGGCCCATCCCATTTTCCCCAGTATCTTCAACTTTTAGCATAGGGTCTGAAATTTAGTAAGCTCTTTTGTTGTTCTTTTGGTGTCAGAGCTTGAACCCAGGGCCTCTAGGCAAATGCTCTGTCCCTGAGTTATACCCGCAACCTGAATAAATTCTTAGCATACATACCTCAAATGTATCAATAAGTGGGAATTAAAACACAAGCATATATAAAAAATACCATAAAATATTTTTGAACATCTTATGTAGAATGAGTAGAGTACAGAAAAGAAAGAGAGAGAAAAAGAAAGAAAAAGAAAATATATCCTGGATTTTCATGGAAAATTGTGCACAGAAAGAGGTATTTGTGTTGGGCTTTCAGAGATAATGAGGCTTTCCATGGATGGTGTAGCACCCTAGGTAGTGGGAAAAGCAGGAACAAAGGCATAAAAGTAAAGGAAAAAAAAAAAAAGTCCACTTGAGGGATAGCAACTGATCCAGGTGGCTTGAGGGTATAACTTTGCATCAGGTTGCATCAGGTGTTTCTGTTCTGCGAAAGTTGTGAGAGTTCGTGCATTAGGAAAACCTATTTGCCAAGATTATCTGTTTTCCATTCAGCGTCCTCTCTGTTGGCAAAGTCCTATTCATGAGTAACTGTTGGGGTGGTTTGTAAGCTGAATTTTGGACCAGCAATTTTAAAATGTGTTCTTTTAATTTAAAAAAAACTGTTTTTATTTTCTTCCCAGATAGCAGCTATGGCTCAGTCCACTTCACAGGTACGCCTCAGGCTTGCAAATGACTATTTCATATTTACTATGTAAACTAGTGACTCAGTGTGTTGCTTCAGAACCAGATATGTGTGGTTTTGCCTCACTTGAGGAATTCAGTAAAGAACATACTTCATGTCAGCAGAAACCCTCGTAAATCTATATAGAGAAGGACACGAGTAAAAGCTCCTTTTCTAATCATATGGCTGCATGTAATTTGCTTCCTTTTCTTTACAGAGAAGTCCGGAGTTTTCTCTACTACTACCCTAGAAAGAGAAGGGCACCATTTACATCTTTTTTCTTGAATTGACCCTTCAGGATTTAAAAAAAAATAATTGAAGGAGAAAGGACAATTCTAGGGGTGGTTATTTAGCTTTGTATGTAAGAGGTATGCATTTTCCCTCCAGCCGGGTCCTCCAGGGAAGCTTGCCAGAAAAAACAAACAAGACGACATGGCCCTACACAGTTTCTCCTGCAAGATGGCTGAGCTTCTGTATCTGGCCCTGTGAATATAAACTGTGTGTCCTGGGATACAAAGTTTTCCAGAAGCACAAAATCATGGATGGACGAGGTAGAGAATAGAAATAATTATTTTGTAGTTGCAATAGAACATGTATATCATTACTATTTCAGCTTGGACAGAAATTAAAATTTTAAAAACTTCCATAAATAGCATCTTCTGCTTGTGTCATTTTTGGCTTAGAGAAATTGGAATTAGTGAGATTAGATGAAAGGAGATAAGGATTAAAAGGAAGTCCTGAGATAGAAGAGACTTTTGCAGAAGAGCTTCTGCAAGACACCTGCCCAGCTGGGCACAATAGACACAGCTTGGAAGAACCTCTATATGAATACTTTGGTTGGATTTATGACCTTTTGTAGCTTTTGTGACAAGGAAAAAACACATTATTTCTTTTCTGAGCAGAGTAGTATATGCTGCTCTAAAGACTCCTTGGCATTATCTTGTCTTATGGTCTTTATTCTTGAACTTGGAAGGTATTTGGACAAACACGATGTTTGAAACAAACTCAGGGCTTTTAATGTTCATTTTCTATAGGCTACATTACAAAATTTCCCTAGATTGTTATTTGATTTATCTAAATTTATATTTCAATTACAAAGCACTTCATATCATCATGGGGACATTTACTTGGTATTTTATTAGTCTTTTAAAACATGTTTTTGTTTCATATCTGGATTGAATAACACCATTCCTCACATATGCACACGCATGTGCGTACTCATGCTCTCATCTTTGAAATTTGTCTCATTTTGTATGACTTTGGAAGACTTTTGAGACTATTCATCATGCCTAGTGATCAGTGTATGGAGACCACATGTCCCAGGGGGCACAGAGCTTTGAAACCAAGGTTGCCACCCTTGGGTTGATAGTAGTCTGCACATTTCCCGTGGCCTGATATTTTAGTATTTCCTTTGTTGAGTAGAACTAGGAAATATGTTCCTTTTAATTTATAGACAATACTTTCTTGGAAGCAAAATCCTGAAAGCATACATTTGAGATCAGAATTAGACTTCAGAATAATTTTTTTTCCTGGGTACCAGGGATTGAACTCAGGGGCAATCAACCCCTGAGCCACATTCCCAGCCCTATTTTGCATTTAATCTAGAGACAGGGTCTCACTGAGTTGCTTAGCACTTTGCTTTTGCAGAGGCTGGCTTTGAACTGCCTCCTGCCTCCGCCTCCTGAGACATTGGGATTACAGGTGTGTGTCACCATGCCCGGAGACTTCGGAATAATTTTGATAGAAACTGAGGAATTAGCATTGTGAAACTTATTCTATGGCATTCCCAGGTTCACAGAGCTTCTCTCTGCTTCCTCATTTGACTCAGACATGGCTGTTCTCCAGGGGTTCCTCTGCTGGGGACTCAGTGCAGCCTGCTTGCTCAGGTTCCTTTTCAGTCCCTGCTTCTCCTTACACATTTGCTGAAAGCCCTGTTCCTCTGAGGTCATCTCCATCTACCGCTGCCTTCTACTGACCACCATCTTCTGGCCACGTTCCCTCACCTTCCACTGACATTCATTGCTGGCTTTGGCACATTCCTTCTTAATCATTTGCTGTTCTTCTTTTTTCTCTGTCATGATTGAAAAGATCTTCCTGAGGTCAATTCTTATTCCAGGGCTCTGGATTCCATTCCCTCTGGCCTCTTTCAGCCCACTGATTTTGCCTATTTTACATCTTAGATTTTTTTCTTTTGTATTTCCATCTTCACAGCCTCTGTCTTAATTTAAACTGCCACAATCTTTCACAACCCCTCTGTTCCCCTCATTTGACTCCCTGCATACAGCATTGCCTTTTTCCAGACCATCCCTCCTCAGGAAGTCAGATTGAATTTTCCAGATTGTAAACCTGAGCATTACACAGAACTTTCTCTTCTCCCTCTACCTTGGGCTCCCTTTGGTTGTTATAGAGTAGGTTTCAAACACCCACCCCAGTGTGGCATCCAGAGCTGGTCTTGGTCTGGCCTTTGCTTAGCTTTGGGAGGAAGTAACAGATCACTTTCTAGCAAGATAATAGTAACAGGTTAATGAAGTCTCTGGTATTAAGAAATATTTTTTAAAAAGATAATAACTTTCCTATGTTCATAAATGAATACATCACCAGTAAAACTCCACATCATGTACAACCATAAGAAAGCATTCCTGATTAGAATAAGTTATACTCCATGAATGTATAATATGTCAAAATTCACTCTACTGTCATGTATATCTAAAAACAACAACAACAAAGACAATTTCCAGTACATGATTAGCCACAATGAAAAATTTTAAGAAGGAATTTTTGAGCTTATACAACTTTTTCTTTATAGGATAAAGCTGTTTCTAACATTTGCAAAGTCTCTAAAAACCATACTTCTTTTTTGTATAGATGCTGATGGGTGTGTGTATGGACACTTTATTTTATATACAAGATGTGATTCTTAGGAGAGTGGGAATTTAGAAACCAAGACTTCTAATTTTGGGAAGTTGTCTGTGCAAGGCCCTTGTTCAATCTTCGCCTATTTCCTAAGCAGTAAGATTGGTGACAAAACTACATTACCTCTAAGTGTTTGTGGAACATAGCTAATAAAAATAACAGGCTGTGTTATAGGATAATAAGATGCCTTGGAAATGAAAATTTTTTATTAATAACGTATGATGACTTATGAGTCCTTTAGAACTAGTTTTAGTTCCTGAGGTTAGGCCTATGTCATTTAAGAAAGAATAATCAGATGTATGTTGGTGATATTCCCTGCTTCTCAGCATCTATAATGTGATCTATGATCAAAATAAAACCATGAAAGCAGAAAAGAAAAGCAGTGAATATTTAGCATTTACAAGCATCATTTTGCTTTCACAACCCTTTCTGAACCTCAACCAATTAATTTATACATGTCTCTGAGAAAGAACATGATGATCTGCTACAGGTGAGAAGAAACTGAAGTTAGTTGTTAAAAGCCTTGCCTAAGGCTGTAGAGGGGATATTTTGTGCTTGGCCCAGAACCTGGGTGCTTCCGATGTCTAATCTGGCTGAATTGCACTTTGAATAGGACCTCTGATTAAAGGGATCTTTCTATTTGTCCTTCACTGGCTAGACAGTTGAATCTAATGTGTTTTGTGATTCATGTGTTGTGTGACCTACCTCCCCTACCCCTGCCAAAATGCAGTGCATAGAAACTTATTTTCTTAGGGGCAAAAGAGGGAAAGGAATATGTAAAGGTATGATTTACCAGGAAATTCTGATGCACCAGCATTTGAGTGAATGATAACTGAGGGCCTGTGTGGCTTCTGGGGATAAAATTTAAGTCTTTAGTGCAAAATGTTTGCTAACAGTGCACTTGACCTGCATTGGGCAAAGTGATAAATTATAAACATAGAGACAAAGATGGTGGTATAGTTCCTTTGTACCCGCAAATTGAAGAGGACAGATCCACAGGTTGTAGGGTATTTTTACTTTTTAAAAAGGGAATGCCAGGGGTCTTAGATTGCTTGCATTCCTTGATTTACATAACAGATATGTTCTCCTAAAGTTTATGTAAATGGACCATATTTTTAAAGCACCAACAAATATAGCCCTTTAAAAGATTCTTGTCTTGAATCCATTTTAAAGTAAACTGAACTATTGTGAGATAGACAAGTACTTCTGAATTAAGCTATTGTACAGATCTGGCTTTTCAAAGAAGTAATTTTTTCTTTCAGATCAGAGACTTCCTGTGAACTTGTTACAAGATGCAACAATGTTACTAATACAGAGTAGAAGGCAGCATTGCTCCACAAAGAACTTGGTCTTCACAGACACATGACTCTGAGGAGCAATATAAATCGTCCATTATTCCTGTGTAACCATTGACAAGTTTCCTTTGGTTACTTTTCCAAAAACATTGCATTACTTTTGTGTTGAAAATTTTAATTTAACCAAGTCATGAGCAGTTTCCGGGCAATTGTAAGGCAGTTCACCTAGATTGCTCTCATCCTTTTAATATTCGCATGCTATTCCATTGCATAGGGTTATCATAGCTTGTTCATCCATTCTTCCATTAATGGACACATTGCTTTTATCTGATCTTTAATTTTTTTAAAATATTTTTTAGTTATACATGGACACAGTGTTTTTATTTTGTTTATTTATTTTTATGTGGTGCTGAGAATCGAACCCAGTGCCTCACACATGCGAGGCAAGCGCTCTGCCACTGAGCCACAACCTCAGTCCCTGATCTTTAATTTTTAAAGCAACAATCCTGCAAAGAATATCTTTATGATATCCCTATTATGCATATAAGTCAGGTTTCTACAAGTGGGATGACTACATATGGGTATTTAAAATTTCATAGATCCAGAAACCACACTCTGAAAAGGATACACCACTTTGTGTTCCCATGAACAATGTGCACACCTGTTCACATCCTGGCACCACTGCATTTACTGGCTATTGCCAAACCTTCTCATATGCTTAATCCATTGGATGAAAAGAAAAGCATTTCACTGTTGTTTTTATTTATATTTATTTAGTTGTGGTTGAGCTTAATAAGCAGACTTTACATGTGTGTTAGACCAAATAATTTTGTTTCTGGTGAATTGGAAAGAAATAATAATCAGTCATACAACATAATCCAGCTCTGAGACCAAGAACGTCCTTAATATTTCCCTTTGTTATGATAACAGAATGATAACAGGACTGATCCCATTCCAATATTTTGTGGAAAAAAATATGAAAAAAAAAGGGTGCAGACAGGTCCTGTATTATCTTTATTAAGACTCCCAATTATTAGACAAGCATTTTGGTTCTGGGAACTAAAATTGGTAGAAAAACTTTTAAAGAAAACTTAGGAAAAAACTTAATTTCAAGGAACATGAGACTAAGATTTTAGGGGAAAAATGATTATTATTTAATGGAAAATTATTTTATACCCCTGAGCTCTGACTTTCAGCTAGAGAATCATTAGTTGACATTTTGATTGTTATGGTTGGTAGTAGTTATGGGTTTAATCATTTTAATTCATGGTTTGAATAGCCCACAGAAATTTGGCCTGTAGCCTTTTGAAGAAAATGACCCTGAAATATGTTACTGCTGAAAAAAGAATCATCTCTGTGCAAATACTAAGTCTGATAACAAGTCTGCCTTTAGGACTTTCACTCTAATATTCTTTCTTTCCTCCACTCCTTCCATCAGTCAAATTCTACTTCTTTCTTAACGTTATAAGAACTTTTTTTTCAGATCTTATCTTACATTCATCAAAAAAGAGGAGAGAGAGAGAGAGAGAGAGAGAGAGAGAACGAGAGAGACCAATAAAAGTCACCTCTTGCTGGGCACTGTGGTGAAGGCCTATAATCTCAACTTATTGGGAGGCTGAGGCAGGAGGACTGCCAGCTTCAGCAATGTAGGAAAATCCTGTCTCAAAATATATTAAAAAGGCCTTGGGATGTAATTCATTGATAGTGCGCTTGCTTGGCATGTATGAGAACCTTGGTTTAATACCTAATTCTATAATAAAGAAAGAAAAAAAACACAACCTCTTTTTAATTTACAGGCTGATACAAACATTGATCACAATTTTAAAAGTCCAATTTTCCTTTTGCTGTCAGCTCCTTGTGAATATAGTGCACCTTTTCAAATGTGAACCACTATTTGGAAAATCCCAGTCGATGGCAGAGGGGTTAAATGGAAATACAAATTTTGATTCTTAGAAGAACCAAAACATCACGGCCAAGGAATCACAGGTAGTGTCTTTCTTTTAACGAAGGGGTTATAACGAAGTCCAATTGACATCTCAAAACTTGTCTGAAGAAGTGTCTAGTCACATTCATATGCAGACAGGAGTATGTGGTGCTTAAAGGTAAGACTATGAAGCTAGACTTATCCTATCACACAGGACATTTTAACTGGAGTCATTTGGTGGGGAGAGAAGGATGGTGGAGGACAGGTGTGGGACAATGGAGGAGGAAACCTGGCATGTTCGGTGGGGATAGCCTGGCCATGAACAATGGTGGTAACCATGAGAACTTTTAGAAGTAAGAGTGACTGATTTCTAATTTTATGTTGTTTTGCAAATCTGCAACTTAAATCCTCTTCATTTCACCAAAACTTTAGTAAATCCATGTGAGTTATTTTTTTTTAAATTATTACTCTTTTATTTGAAATCCAACAGAGCTTTTACTGAGAAGTATTTTATGGAGGAACAATAGCATGCATCATGTTTTACATGATTTACATGTTTTACAGGGCAATGATAGCAGGTATCAACCCTCTAAGTGAATCATAGACTAAACTGGTAATTACAGGCAGAAACCAGAAGTCAGAGATTCCAGAGAGAGTTGACCTTCTGTGACCATCCCTCTCCACTTCCTGCACTGATATGGCAGTTGTAGAAATCTTTCAGTGAGGGGGCACTAGGATTTGAATATTTGTGTCCCTTTCAAAGTGCATGTTGAAACTTAATTCCCAATGCAAAAGTACTAAGATGGGGAGCTATTGGGATATGATAGTCATGAGGGCACCATCCTGAATGCAATGAGCATCCTTATAAAAGCAATTGAAGGACCCGGGCTTGGTGGTACACTCCTGTAATCCCAGTGGCTCGTGCAGAGACAAGAGGATCACAAGTTCAAAGCCAGTCTCAGCAATGGCGAGGAGCTAAGTAACTCAGTGAAGCCCTGTCTCTAAATAAAGTACAATGTAGGGCTGGGGATGTGGCTCAGGGGTTGAGTGCCCCTGAGTTCAATCTCTGAAGTAAACTAGCTGGGCTTCTTTTGCCCATTTGTCCCTTCTGCCATGTGAGGAAACTTAGAGACAGCACCACTTATGAGGAATGGGCCTTCTCCAGACACTGCACCTAGCAACTCCTTTATCTTGGACTTCCCAGTCTCCTGAACTGTGAGAAGAAAATTTTTGTTGTTTATAAATTATCTAGTCTCAGGCATTTTGTTATAAAAGCACAAAGAGACTAAGTTGGAGCTGGAGGTAAGGAATAAGGGGTTTTCTACAAAATGAGAATGTTATGGTTAAGCTAGTCCTATTAAGGCTTGGAAAGTTGTGTCCATCCCCACGTAGATATCTGAATTCCACCATGCGGTTGAGAAGAGTGTGAGACAAAACTGGAAATCTCTCTCTTCCTTGGCAGATGAGATGATCATCTATGTGGGAAATTCAAAAGAATCTACAACAACAGATTTCTGCTAGAATTCATAAATGTATTTAGCAAGATTGAGGAAGATCAATATATAGAAATGAGTTGTATAACTTATATGTAGCAGCCACAAGTAATTGGAAATTAAAATGTAAAAATGAGTGCCTTTTAAAATAGCACCTAAAACATGAATTATTTAGGTCAAAATCTAACAAAATATGTGCAAGATTTGTATATCAAACACTGATGGAAGAAGGAAGACCTAAATAAATGGAGAGAGAGAAAAAGAAAGAGAGAGAGAGAGAGAGAGATCACATTCATAAATTGAAAAACTTTATATTATAAAAATTTTAATTGTTCTCAATTGATCCATAGATTACTAATCAAAAGTTCACTAGGGTTTTGGTTTTATAAAAAACTAAAAATTTTATAGAAATTTATATTCCAATTTATACTTTATATAAAAAGAACAGGACTTTTAAGGGGGAAAACACAATTTTAAGAAAGAACAACAAAATTGGAGAACTTATAGTACCTGATTTTAAGACATTACAAAACTACTGTTATCAAAATAGTGCTCTGCATAATTCTCTGGAGAGTCATCCAAATTTCTGTATGTATCAAGGGTTGGTTCCTTTTTGTTGCTGAGAAGTATTTGCTGGTATGGACCTGCCACAATTTGTCTAATTATCCACACATTGTAGAACGTCTTGGTTTTTTCCAGTTTGTGCTATTATGAATAAAGCTGCTGTGAATATTTTCATTTAAGTTTTTATGTGAACATAAATTTCTGTTTCTCTGGGACAGATGACCCAAAGTACAGTTGTAAAGTCATGTAATAACTGCATATTTATTTTTTAAGGAAATCGACAAACTGACTTTTTATCAAGATGATACTCTAGGCAAAGGAGGAAGCCCCTGCCCCTCCCCAAGCCAAGGCCTTGGAGACCATGAAGGTGATACTGACAGGTGTCTGCAGTTTTCTTTGTGTCTCTCAACATCCACTCTATGTCTCTGTATCACTCTTGACCTCCCTTTCTCTCACTCTCCTGTGTTCTTTTTCCACCTGGACTTGGGGCATTGAACAGAGAAATTGGAGAGACCTCACTCTGATGCTTCATGGTCAAAATATTTGCAGTGATTCTACATTTGGTGCCAACTGTCAGTGACAATATTGCTTATAAATATAAGTATGAAGCATCTAAAAGGGAAAATTAATTTGTTTAACTCTGTAGGCTTCTATTTATTTATTTGTTTGTTTTTTGCACATAGTGGGAGGCAATGTCATATAGTGGTTAGGAATGGACACTCTTAACCAGAGAACTTGAATTTTATCCTGTGCTACATTTTAGCTATGACACCTTGAGTTACTTCTCTGTGCCTCAATTTGTACATCTATAAAATAAGGATTTTCATGGTCTCTATCTCCTGATGTGGCTGTGAGCATTAAGCTGGCTTTATAAGGAGCTTTTGGAGTGGGGCCTGGTACATGATAAGTACTTCATAAACGCTAGTTTTTCTCATTGTGGAATAATTTTACATCTGGGGGTCATGAAGATGCTGATGATAATAAGCATTACCTTCAAACCTCAATCGTAAGTCGGGGCTTGAGCCAGTTGCCAGAAGAGGATTCTCTGTGATGTTGGATGAACGCTGACTGTCAAGGCAGAGGGCCCAGAGTACTGAGAGGTAGATGGAGCCTTCCCTGAGGATTCAGAACTTCAAGCAGCATCCCGGACAGAGTATTATCACTGACAACTTTGATGTAGGTGGGACTGGGAAGAACCGGAGCTGGGAAGCTGCTTGCTCCTGTCCAGTTTTTCATGTGTATGTAAGAAGTGTGTATGAGAGTGTGTGAATGTGTGTAAGTGTGCGTGAATGTGAGTGTGTGTGTGTGTGGATAGAAGGGAGGAAGCGGAGGGAGGGTCCTTCCTTCATCAGCACTGGGTGAATGATGCCATCTGTATCAATATGTGCCATGTAAGACAAAGCCATTAACTAGGGCCTTTGTCTTGGTTCTCAGTTGACTCTTGTTTAGACTTTGGAGAAAAATTATCTACCTGGAAAAAAAAATGAACAAACCTCATTTTGGCCTTTGAAATATAAACTCAAGACTCTGGCAATGCTATGTCATATTTCATGATTTGCTCTGTTCTACCTGGCTAGTGATTGCTACCCAAAGGTGTAACTGCATCATTGTTCCTGAGAACAGAGGCAGCCAAGAGGTATGTCGGGGCATACATGCTGTGGGGAGTGGTCTCTGTTCACAACACACTCAATGACTATGGCAGGACATTTTCTCCTTCGATTCTGTGCTTCCAGTATGCATATGTTAAATGCAGCTGAATATATTTACATAAAAGCTCTGTTTTCTTACAGCAGTGCTCTGAATCCTTTTCATCTGACCCGAGGATGCCTGTGCATGCTCTCCCGCCAAACGTAAACAAAACAAAACAAAAACCCAAGCAGCTGGCAGCAAACTGGAGAAAGGAGATTGGATCAGCAACTTTTATGCCCAGGAGGGATTTAGCTACAGATGAGGAGAAATAGGGCCAAAGAGGCTAGGCAGAAAGTGGCCCTCAAGGTCATCAGGAGGGGACAAGGGTCATAGCAGAGAAGGTGCTCAGCTCAATGACTGCAAAATGGCTCGGAGGGTCTTGAGGCCTTTTTCTGAGACAAACATTGAATAGGAAACTTCAAATATTCCAAATATTCCATTCACCTCAACCATGAAATACTCAGGAATAAGTTTAACAAAAGGTGCATCAGGCTTCTACTGCAGAAACTACATAAAACTAACTAAACAGAGAGACACACACGTTTGTGGGTTGGAAGCCCAGAATGACCCAGATGTCAGTTTTCACATTGATTTAGAGTCAATATAAGCCCAAAGTTCCAACAGGAATATTTTTTCCCCTTTCTGTTTTTGATAAAAATTGGCATGTTGGTTATCAACAGTATATAGGCCCTTGAATAGCTAAAATCATCTTGAAGAGAGAGTGTTTCATATAACTTATGGAGTAGACTGCTGTTATTTCGTTTAATGATTTAAGCTCATTTGGGGAAAACGTTAAAATACTGATATGCCCAAGAGGTTTTCGGTTTTTTGTTTTTACTCTCTGTATATTTTACTGGTGGTTAAGTCTGAAAACCAATGCAGTTATGACTGTCTTTGGTTCTTGGTTGGCCTCCTCTTTCTAATTCAGAAGCAAAGGACGAGTGGCAGTGGCAGGGCAAGCCAACCAAACGTGCCATCGCCCTGCGTGCTTCTGTTAGTTTCAAAGCGTAGAGGCAAAAATTGAGTTTCAGAATACACAACTCTCTAAATTTACTAACAAAATCTCTGTGTAAATCTTAAAAGGTGGTTTATATTTATAACGGCTTCCTAATGTTGCCCCCACCTTTGGTCTTCTCTTTATGTTTGCTAACCATAGGGTTTAGAAAACTGGGGCTGTTTAGAAAATGTTAGAGAACCTTGGATTAAAGCCAGGATGTGTTAAACTTCTAAATGTAAATATCTCCTAACATTCCTTGCTGAGTGGGAACGTAGCAAGCATTTCTATTTACCATTGGTTCCCATAAATTCACAGTAGCCGGGCTGCAAAGTTAATCTGGGTACGGGACTTGAATGGAGCTCCTTTACTATGTACAGTGTGTGAGTGGATGTGAATGGTGATGACAGCTGCTAGAATAACAAAATTGAGGAGACGAAAAAGGATAGCACAGCTCTCATCCTGAGCTCAATTGTAGCTAATTGGAGGACCAGTCTCCATATCCAGGCAGCTTGTTCTGGGCTCAAATGGCAGACAGATGCTCTAAAGCCCTTGGGCTCAGGTATCTTATAATTGTGGATCCAGCCAAGGACAAATTTGATTTGTAGCCCACATTTTGACCTCTCCGCAGTGTGAAGTGCTGGGAGTTGTTCCCACTTTGCCCCTCTCTTTCAGATCCTTTCCATCACGGTCCCCTAGTCCCAGCTGCTTGTCGATTTCCAGAACTACCTTCATAATTTACTAACAGTCCTTTGGAGATTGAATTCCAGAAAGAATGATGGGAAAGAAACCAGACCAGAGGAGGAAGAACACACTCCTTGGAAAGTTTACTGAGAAGCTGACCTATAGGCTACCAGGGGCAGAAAATGACAAAACTTTACTTGGAAGGTATGTAGTTCTGGGAAGTCCTGCTCTGCATCTCCAATGCAAACTTTTATAGTGAAGGCAAGTTTGAAGGGAAAGAGGGTCATGAGAGCAAGACACAGCCTACCCTGCATGTGTAAGGAAGTGGAGGACAGTGACAGTTGAGGAGATTTGAAACTGATTGGGCTCAAAATTTTTCTGTTACCAGATGTCACAGTTACCTCTAAGAATAATCAGCAGCCCCTTATGAATGCCATCACCAATATATGGATCTTTGGTTACTTATCTGAAAAAAGATGACCTATATTGATAGTTAGACATATGTGGGCACCTCCTGAGAAGCTGTCTTTTCAAATAGGAGCACAGTTTCAGCATGTCCAAAACATGGGCACTGAGGCCCTCCACCAACACCCAGGAGACAACATCAGGCATTACTTTTTACTTCTGCAGAGTTCTGTATTTAGGTCAGAATTTCATGGCCTTAGGCATTTGATCTTTTTCTTTAAATGTGGCTTTTAAACCTAGTCCCCTCACCCCAAGAAATATCTGAGAAATTATAACATACATCTTTCATTATGCATCTACTGACTTTCTAATCTCTGTTAGTCAAAACAGTAGCCACTAGCTACTTGTATTTTGAGCACTTGAACTGTAGCCGGAACAAACAGAAATGTACTATAATTATAAAATGCAACCCTACATCTATAGTGTGATCACTCATCGGGAATCAGATGAATAAGAGAAAAACTACAAAAACAGACACGACCGTAGGACCATAAAATTTGGAACAAGAATCAATTTTAGGGATCATGGATTTCAACACGGGAGGGTGTTGGGGAGAACAACCAACACCTCAGTATCTCAGAAGAGTAAGTGACTTACCCATGGTTATACAGAATTAGGATGATAATTTCCAAATTGGGGCTCTATCCAACTCACAATGAACTCTATGATCTCACCTTCAAGATGAGATCAGCACGACAGTTTGCTTGGTCCATTTCAGCAAGAATTGTAATTAAAGTGTAGAAGTTTTCTCTCCTAACCTGTGTCAGAATGTTCATTTCCTGTTTTGGATATGGCTCACTCCATCCAACCTGACTCCTGATCTCCTGCTAGTCTGGCATTTTTAGTTTTGTGTTATTGCTTTAATCTCCTGTTGATCAAGTTTTCTGATGGGTACAGTGAATACTGCTTCCTCCAAAGTATGTTTCCCACTACTGTATTCCTAACAGCAGCAGAAATCACCCAGGCTCATCATGAATAGGAAATTATTTGCATTCTGTTCTATAGTACATGTGTACATGCTTTAATATCAAACAATGTCTTAAATTCTTTGAGAAAGCTTTTACTACTTTCCAGCCACTAGATAAAATCCTCCCACTTTGAATGTCCTGATTTTTTAAATTTTGCTTTGGCGAAAAGGAAGCAAACACCGAGCATCAGATTCAATCTCCAGACACTTTTTCTCCTTTCCTTGGTGTCACAACTTTTCAAGAACTCACATGAATAAATGAATATAAATTTCAAAATATTCTTACTACTTTATGAAGTATTAATATGAGAGCTTTCCAGAGTGTTGTTAAAAGTACTAATGACACTGAATATTCTTTTGCTACTTTTGTATGGAATTTTGATAAATGTATTCAATGCCAACTGGTTATTTCCTATGTAAAGTGGTGAATTGCAAGATTCTCTGAACCACTGGACTCTCACAATAATGGTTTCAGGAAAATGCTTCTCTGAGTATTGATTTTCATGATGAAATATGATTGTGGATGTCTTTATTTTTATACTAGCATTGACTTTTAATAACATACATGATGATGCTCCTTCTAACCATCTCTGTTCATCCAGTTCTCAAACTATTTTCATCAGTCAGATACATATGAAGTAACATATTTGTTGTGCCTTGCTCTTGTTAATTGAGACTATCTAACAGAAAAATGTTGCTATGTAGATCAACCTTGTAAGCACCCAGTCATTAAAATGAATATGGAATTTATTTTACTCTTCTTTTTTTTTTTTTTTTTGGTACTAGAGATTAAACTCAGGGACAGTTGACCACTGAACCACATCCCCAGTCCTATTTTGTGTTTTATTTAGAGACAGGGTCTCACTGAGTTGCTTAGCACCTTGAGGTTGCTGAGGCTGGCTTTGAACTTGCGACTCTCCTGTCTCAGCCTCCCTAAGTCCCTAAGTGCTGGGATTGCAGGTAGATTTTACTCTTCTTGAAATGTCTTCCTTCATTCCTCTTCATGAGGAAAAATGACAATTGAACTTGAGTTGTAGCTTTTTTTTTTTTTTTTAGTTTCAGCTTTCTAATGATCATCTTCTGGCTTAACTAACTTGTGTGTAGTGCAATATACTTTCAGAATTGTATTTAAGATTATAATACATTTGTGTAACGAGAACAAAGCAGTTGGTATTGGCTCTTTGCTTTTGATTGCCCACCATCTAAACCCACTTTATGCATGTAGGCAGTCAGTTACTGTGTAGGTTTTCAGCCCTACCTACTATCCTGGAGGCTGAATCTAACCAGCTAGGACATGAACACATTATAGAAGCTTGGAAACAGGATCTTTACACTAGAGGTTTCAATCTGAATAGAGTAACACAAAAAAGTAGGTGTTATGGTTTGAATCTAGAATGTCCCCAAAAATTCATGTAGTGGGAGCAAGGTCCCCAATTCAGAGGAGGGAGCTTTAGGCAATGAGTAGGGTTCTGACTTCATCAGTGGATTAATCCAACACCTGGATTAATCCATCGATAAATGAATGGACTACTGGGTGGTAACTATAAGGCAGGTGGAGTATGGCTGGAAGCAGCAGCAAAAATTAGGTATTTTTTACCAAGCATGTTGCAAGTTAATATAATTTTGCTAACATAAGAAAAACAAGCCAGGTGCGGTCGTGCATGCCTATAATCCTAGTGGCTTGGGATTGTAATCCCAGAATTTGTGATCCTCCTGGCTCAGCCTCCAGAGCTGCTCGGATTGTAGGCATGTGCCACTGCACCCAATTCAACAGGGATTTTAAAATGCTGACCTATTTCTTCTTTTTAAAAAAGCAATTTTATTATGAATAAATAAAAAACAATATAAATACATAATGCACCTTTATCTATCACCCAGCTTCAATAATTATCAACATTTTGTCAATCTATATTGGCAAATATAGATTGAAAAAATTGTTTCATCCATAATTCCTGCCACTTTTTTCTTTTTCATCTTATCTTGATGAAAGGTTTTATAAGTCACAACATCTTGTCAATTCACTCATAAATATTCTTTTTGATTAAAAATCAGATTTGGCCATGGCTATATGTCAAGGGTTTGCCAAGCTCTTATCTACTATAAGAGCTTTGCCTTCTAAAGTGACTCCAAAATCAAAATGGACTTTGAGGGAAAACTTAAGCAATTATCTACATGCTTCTTTTATTAGTCATTTGCATTATATCACTTATAATCAAGTCATCTCTCTTTTTTTTTTTTTTGTACTGGGGATTGAACTCAGGGGCAGGGCACTTGACCACTGAGCCACATCCCCAGCTCTATTTTGTGTTTTATGTAAAGACAGGGTCTCACTGAGTTGTTTAGCTGAGTTGTTTAGCACCTTGCCGTTGCTGAGGCTGGCTTTGAACTTGCGATTCTCCTGTCTCAGCCTACTTAAGTGCTGGGATTACAGGCTTGCGCCACCACGCCCGGCTTCAAGCCATCTCTTTTTATTTAAAAAAGTTTCTTCCAAAATTTGCATAATTGGTTTTAGAAGTTGTTGCAAAAATGGTTTATACAGTTATTGCTTAGAATTTTTTGTTTGTTTTGTTTTCTTTTAACCAGGAGAAGTGCCAAGATTTACTCCAAGATTTATGGTCATTGAATCCCAAGGGTAAACTTCAAATTTTAAGTACCTATCTACGTAAGTAATTTCCATGTTTTTTAAGATTAGTGAAGATCATACTGCTCAACTATGTGGAGTGTGAAAATTAGGGGGGAAAAATCATCCTCTTTGGGCAGAGAAATGTAGACTTATCATGAAACTTATGTGTTAGGACCCCTCACTAGTGTGATCTCCTTCCAAAGACTTGAGGAGGGACCAAGCAGTAGCTCACACAGTCACGTTTTTATATAAAATTTGCAAAATAAGATATTTTAACTTCAACCAGATAAGCAGCTGTACTTTTCCCATCTTGATTTTAGACTAATCAGAAAAAGGCCTCTCCTTTACAGCACGTGGTGAGAGCAGTGTTTTTTTTTTTTCTCTCTTTACATTATTTTATTTTAATTTATTTATTTTTAAAATGTATTTACTCTACTTAGGTATACATGATAGCAGTGTGCATTTTGATTCATTATACACAGATGGAGCGCAACTTTTCATTTCTCTGGTTGTATGTGATGTAGAATCACATCATATATGCAGTCATACATGAAACTAGGGCTATGATGTCCATCTCATTCCACCATCTTTACTGCCCCCAAGCCCCCTCCCTCTTCCTCCCCTTTGACCAAATTTCCTCCATTCTTCCTGTGTCCTCTCTCTCATTAGGGATCAGCATCCACTTATTAGAGAGAAAATTCAGCATTTGTTTTTTTGGGATTGGCTTACTTCGCTTAGCATGATATTCTCAACTCCATCCATTTGCCTGCAAATGCCATAATTTTATTTTCTTTTATTGCTGAGTAATATTCCATTGTGTATATGTACCTCAGATTCTTTATCCATTCATCTATTGAAGGGCATCTAAGTTGGTTCCACAGTTTAGCTATTGTGAATTGAGCTGCTATAAACATTGAAGTGGCTATGTCACTGTAGTATGCTGTTTTTAAGTCCTTTGGGTATAGACCGAGGAGTGGGATAGCTGGGTCAAATGGTGGTTCCATTCCAAGTTTTCTAAGGAATCTCCATACTGCTTTCCAGATTGGTTGTACCAATTTGCTGTCCTACCAGCAATGTATGAACATGCCTTTTCCCCTACATCCTTGCCAACACTTATTGTTGTTTGTATTTTTGATAATTGCCATTCTGATTGGCATGAGATGAAATCTTAAAGTAGTTTTGACTTGCATTTCTCTAATCGCTAGAGATGTTGAACATTTTTTTCATACATCTATTGATCGATTGTATATCTTCTTCTGAGAAGTGTCTGTTCACTTCCTTCGCCCATTTATTGATTGGGTTGTTTGGTTTTTTGGTGTTAAGTTTTTTAAGTTCTTTATATATCCTGGAGATTAGTACTCCATCAGATATGCATGTGGCAAAAATTTGTTCCCAGAATGTAGGCTCTCTGTTCACTTCATTGATTGTTTCTTTTGCTGAGAAGAAGCTTTTTAGTTTGAATCCATCCCATTTATTGATTCTTGATTTTACCTCTTGTGCTATAGGAGTTTTGTTAAGGAAGTAAAGTCCTAACATGACATAATGAAGATTTGGGCCTACTTTTTTCTTCTTCTCTTAGGCGTAGGGTCTCTGGTCTAAATCCTAGGTTCTTGATCCACTTTGAGTTGAATTATATACATGGTGAGAGATAGGGGTTTAGTTTCATTTTGCTGCATATGGATTTCCAGTTTTCCCAGCATCATTTGTTGAAGGGGCTATCTATTCTCCAATGTACATGTTTGGCACCTTTGTCTAGTATAACATAACTGTATGTAAGTGGATTTGTCTTTGTGTCTTCTGTACCATTGGTCTACATGTCTATTTTGGTGCCAGTACAATGCTGTTTTTGTTACTATAGCTTTGCAGTATAGTTTAAGGTCTGGTATTGTGATGCCTGCTGTTCCACTCTTCTTGCTAAGGATTGCTTTGGCTATTCTGGGTCTCTTATTCTTCCAAATGAATTTCATGATTGCCTTTTCTATTTCTATGAGGAATGACATTGGGATTTTAGTTGGAATTGCATTGAATCTATATAGTGCTTTGGGTAGTATGGCCATTTTGACAATATTGATTCTGCCTATCCAAGAGCATGGGAGATGTTTTCATCTTCTAAGATATTGTTCAATTTCTTTCTAGTGTCCTGTAGTTTGCATTGTAGAGGTCTTTCACTTCTTTTGTTAAATTGATTCCCAAGTATTTTGGGGTTTTTTGAGGCTATTGTGAATGGGGTAGTTTTCCTAATTTCTCTTTCAGAGGATTCATCACTGATGTATAGAAATGCAATTGATTTGTGGGTGTTGATTTTATATCCTGCTACTTTGAATTCATTTATTAATTCTAGAAGTTTTCTGGTGGGATTTTTTGGATCCTCTAAGTATAGAATCATGTTGTCTGCAAATAATGGTACTTTGGCTCTTCTTTTCCTATTTGTATCCCTTTAATTTCTTTCATCTGTCTAATTGCTTTGGTTATGTTTCAAGGACTATGTTGAATACTAAATAATATGCTATTGAATGATGCATGGATAACAGAAGACATCAGGGAAAAGATAAAAAAAATTCTTAGAGGTAAATGAAAACTCTGATAAAACATATCAAAATCTCTGGGACACCATGAAGACAGTGCTAAGAGGAAATGTCATTGTATTAAGCTCATTTATTAAAAGAAGTAAAAGTTAACAAATAAATGACTTTACATCTCAAAGCCCTAGAAAAAGAACAAACCAACACCAAAAGAAGTAGAAGACAGGAAATAATTAAAATCAGGGCTGAAATCAATGAAATTGAAACAAGAGAAATAATTCAAAAAATTGACAAAACAAAAAGCTGATTCTTTGAAAAAATAAATAAAATTGACAAATCCTTTGCCACCCTAATGAAAAGAAGGAGAGAGAAAACCCAAATTACTAAAATTCATGATGAAAAAGGAAATATCACAACAGACACTACTGAAATACAGAAGATAATTAGAAACTATTTTGAAAATTTATACTCCAGTAAAATAGAAAACCCTGAAGACACTGACACATTTCTAGAAGCATATCACCTACCCAAACTGAACCAGGAGCACATACACAACTTAAACAGATCAATTTCAGCAAGGAAATAGAAGACACCATCAAAAGCCTACCAATCAAGAAAAACCCAGGACCAGACGGATTCTCAGCTGACTTACAAAGAAGAATTAACACCAATACTCAAACTATTTCATGAAACAGAAAAGGAGGGAACCCTTCCAAACTCATTCTATGAGGCAAGTATCACCCTAACCCCCAAATCAGATAGAGACACATCAAAGAAAGAAAATTTCAGACCAATATCCCCGATGAACATAGATGCAAAAATTCTCAATAAAATTTTGGCAAATCACACACAAAAACATATTAAAAAATAGTGCACCATGATCAAGTGGGGTTCTTTCCAGGGATGCAAGGTTGGTTCAAAATCTGGAAATCAATTAACGTAATCCATCACATCAATAGACTTAAAGATAAGAATCATATGATTTTATCAATTGATGCAGAGAAAGCATTTGACAAAATATAGCACCCTTTTATGTTCAAAACACTAGAAAAACTAGAGATAGTAGGAACATACCTCAACTTTGTAAAAGCTATCTATGGTAAACCCAAGGCCAACATCATCCTAAATGGAGAAAAATTAGAAGCACTCCCTCTAAAAATGGGAACAAGACAGGGATGTCCTCTTTCACCACTGCTATTCAACATAGTCCTTGAAACAGTGTGGTTTTCTTAAACCTTGGACTTCGCTGCTGACTTCCATTCCTTAGAGCAACTCTGTGGCCCCTTCATGTAGGCGGATGCCCTGAGAAAGGCCATGCCTGTCTGATTCTTTCACAGAGATGGGATATTCTCTTTTTTTAGTTTACTTTTTTCCCTTCTTAGAAATTCACTATGACATGACAACATGTTTATCACAATCTTCAGTAAATTCTAGTTGTAAGGAATCGCTTTTACTTCTTTGTATTCTTTTGGAGTTTCCAACAAGCTTCAACCTTCTTGTGTGTGAATCCGTATTCCTAATTGAAAATGTATATTTAATGTCTTAAAAAGCTTAAGATAGAGTGACTTTTTTTTTTTTTGATAACGGAGATTGAACTCAGGGGTACTCAACCACTGAGCCATATCCCCAGACCTATTTTGTGTTTTATGTAGAGACAGGGTCTCACTGAGTTGCTTAACGCCTCTTTGTTGCTGAGGCTGGCTTTGAACTCGTGATTCTCATGTCTCAGCTTCCCAAAGTGCTGGAATTACAGGCGTGTGCCACCACACCCAGTTGGCAGAATTACTTTAAAATCATTTAAAATCATTTTTGGCACTTTTATGTTGTTAGGAAAATTATTAGATTTGGTGTTTATAAGCTAAATAATTCATTGTGGCAATTGTAGCAGGAAATTGAACTCACTTGGGGGAGCCAGGGTTTCTTTTGGTGTTATCAAAAATTTTTGTGAGATGCTGAATTCGTTCATTAAAAAATAAAAAAACATAATCTTCTTGAGAGTCATGTTTTGGAAGTCACCACAATCTTTATCCCCCATTCCCCATGATGCTGGGTATTGAACTCAGGGCACCCTATGCTGAGCAGATGCTCCACCACTGATCCACACCCCAGCCCCACAATCTTTATTTTATTATATTTTTATTTTTTAAAATATTTATGTTTTAGTTGTAAGTGGACAGAATATCTTTATTTTACTTTTATGTGGTGCTGAGGATCGAACCCAGTGCCTCACGCGTGCTAGGCGAGCACGCTACCACTGCACCACAATCCCAGCCCCGCACAATCTTTATTTTAATATGAAGTCTTCTGATTTTGATCTTAGGAATTTTCCCCTACAAAAACCTAACATTATTCTTTTCTTCTAACTTTATGGAAATAGGAAAAACATGCATTTAAAGCATTTTTATTGCTATGTGCTTTCCTTTGAAATCAGTTACTACTGTTTTATCTTACCCTTCTCTTTGAAGATACACATGTTACCATTGCTGATGATTTGTATTCAGCAATCTTTAGATAAAATTTTTTTGTGGGTATTTCACTAGTAATTTAGGAATGGAGTTTTTTTTTTCTCTATATATAGATTTCTAAATCTGGATATTACGGCTTCTTTCTATAATTAGATTCTTTCAAACTATTTCCCCCATTTGCTTGCTGCAATTTAATTGATTCTGCTCTGTTTGGTTTTGGAAAGCTGATTTATTTGTTAATTGGAGATAATCAATGAGTTAATTTTCAACTGGAATATATAGTCTGTTTTTTGATTTTGCATATTTACTGGTTAACAGGAGCATAGTTTCTCATTTATTTACAATAAACTCTCAGTTTCTAGACTCTGAATAGCTTGAAAGATAAATCATTTTTAAAATATAGAATTTTAGTAGCAGTTAATATTTAACAAAATGATCTCCAAATAGACTTAGTATTTCAAAATGCTTTGAGGAATACAAGAGAATGATATTCAAAATAACATTGGAATGAACAATGACTGTTTTTAATTTTTTAAAAATTTTTTTAGTTGTTGATGGATCTTTATTTTATTAATTTACTATTTATATGTGGTGCTGAGGAGCAAACCCAGTGCCTCATGCATGCTAGGCAAGTGCTCTACCACTGAGCTACAGCCCCAGCCCTGTTTTTAATATTTTTATGAACTATGAATAACATATTCTGAACTTGGATTTCATAGTCTTTTTGGAAGTCCACCTTGTTGAATTTGTTTGCATACTTCCTATAAAGTATCACTCAGATTGCTAGTATATTAGAACTAGCTAGATTATCTGTGTTTATCAGCTTTTCATCACTTTGATGAAATATCACTTTTCATCACCTGATATAATATCTTAGAGGAGGAAAGATTTATTTTGGCTCATGGTTTCAAAAGCTTGAGTCCATGATCAGCTGACTCCTCGGGCCTGAGATGAGGTAGAGCATGATGGCAGAAGTGCTTGGCAGAGGGAAAGATGCTCAGCTCATGGTAGCTGAGAGTGAGAGGGGGAGGAGGAGGGAGAGAGGAGAGAAGAGAGGGAGGGAGAGAAAGAAAGGAAGAAAAAAGAGAAGGAACGAAGGAAGCAAGCAAGCAAAAGGAAGGAAGGAAGAGAGAGAGAGAAAGGGGTCAGGAGAAGATAAAGCCCTGGAGGGCACACCCTACTTCTTCCAACTAGCTCCTTCTTTGCAGTAGTCCATTCAGCTACCAATGGTTAACATCATCAAATGGATTAATCCATTGATGAAGCCAGAGCTCCCATGATCCAATCATTGCCTAAAAGCCCCACCTCTGACCCTTGATGCTTTGGGGACCATGCTTTCAATGCATGAACTTTTGGGGGGCATTCCAGATCCAAACCATAACAATATCCCAATTCCAACCTCAATAACAAAAGAAACACCAACATAAAACACCCTCTAGTTTAGGAATATGCTTTCTTCCATTTTTTGTTTGATTTATAATTTTCTTTCCTACAAGTTGCATTATTCTCACTACAGGTTTAGACTGTGCCTGGTTTAACTTTGAAACAGATTCTCAATGTTTACATAACAGTCCAAAGAGACTGATGGATCTAATGGTTCCATTAAAAATAAATGCTGGTGTCTACTCTAGAGTAAAGTAAATAAAACTTCATGCAATCTCCATTAAAGCCACCCCAAATTATATATTGATAGTGTCTGTTTCCCCTACTGGATTGCAAACCTGGGGTGTGTCCTGAGGTTGTTACATTCCACTTTGTTTTCCCTGATTCATCCAGCCCAGGGCTTTGCATGTGGTGAGCACTCAAAAATGTTTATGGATTAGAGATAAATAAACACATTTAAAATAAGATTTGGAAAGCACTTCCTTTACAGATGCCGCATTGGACTTCACTTGGCTCCAACAAGACCCTTCAGCGCTCCCTGATGTGCACAAAGCCCTGTCTTCAACAGACTTGAGAGGGACCCAACAAGAGCAGGGGCCCTGGGTTTGCTTAGGTCCTAGGACTGAGCTAAATGGTCCTCCTAATCAAGAGGTGCAGGCAGGGGAGAGGCAGCGTGGTGGAAAATCCTTGGACTTCCAGTTGGGACCTGGTGCTTCCAGGTGGAGTTCTCATCAACTTAGGGGTCTTATTTTCATACCTGCCAAATAGAGGTACTTATTGTAGGCTAGTGAATGAAGAAGAGACAAATGATCCTTAAATGTTCCTGTGTACCCCTGCTGGGCATCATGTTAAAGGCAAATTCTGATTCAGCAGGTCTCTGGTGGTATTGGAGATGCTCTATCTCCAGTGAGTTCACAGATGATACAGACACAGGGAGCTGTTGAGCTCATCTCTGAACATCTAAAACTATACATGGAATAAAGCATGTCCTCAGTAACTGTCCATTGAGAAGAAATCAACAGGTCTGTATTTCATATCCAAATAGTACAGCTTTCAATGCAGAATCAGGCCCTTAGAGAAGAAGTGTTTGAATCCCACTTTTAATAAAGGCCCAAATCCTAGTAGACTGTGAACACAGAGCTTTTATCTTGGAGGTAGGGATAAGGACTGGTTTCCATCTCAAAACAAAATATGAATTCATCAACAGCAAGGAAGGAAGGGTTGGAGGAGACACAAAGAGAGGTACAGCCCCAGTGGTGCCTCAGAAGGGGTCCCTGAAAACTGCTTGCTTCAGGGGCCAGACTGCAGAGAGAGTCCCAGGGCACAGCAGACAATCTGCCCTCTCTTCTAGGACTTAGTAGATGAAGACTGCAAGACCCACAGGGTAGTGCCTGAGTGGAGGACCAATAGAGGTAAGGAGGGCCTCCCAGCCTGAGCTCTCTTAGACAACTTAAACTGGCAAGTTTAAGAGTTCCAGAAGTTCAGTGTGTGATCTAAGTCATGTGCCATCTCCGTTCCAAGAAAGAAAGTGTAGTTGTTTTGTATATCTGAGTTGCATCAGTAAATTTAAACTTGCTCCAGATGTCTGATGGAACCCAGGATCCTGTTGCACCTGAAGTGGAAAAATTGTAGAGAGGCAAACAGAGGACTGAAGTAAACAGAAGAATCAGGGAAAATGCCAGATAATGATTGCATGTGCATAGTAGCAACTTCTTGGGTGTCTTGTGCCTGGCTAATCTCATCAGATGGGTTTCTTTTGGTTATGCACTTACATTTGGGAGAGTATTAGGAAACATTCCCCAGAATGTTCACAGGCCTTTGGTAACCCAGGCAAGGGAAAATATCTAATTGTGGAATTCACATGCTCTACACAGGCTGTGGTATCTTGCTCCCTTAATGTGGATTAGAACTAGCATGAGGTCACCCTCAAAGATGGGGTTCAGACTGCACTATCCAGGACAGTGAATATCCTGTCTTAAACAAATCATGCTGAAGAGCAAATACAGAACACTGTGCTTGCTGCCTTGTGTTTTCGCTAAGAACCACTTGAAACACACCAGGGTTAACATCAGTCTGCTGAGCATTTTTTCCCACCACACCCCAACAGGATCCCAGGTTTCAGCCTCCTCAGCCCCCGAAAGATGAATTGGGCATCTCAGAACCCAGCTCAAGCCGTGCTGGACTCTCGTGGGCACAAGGCCAGTTGCAACATCTGGTGGCTTGGGCGGGGCATTGGCCTGAAGCTTGGAAAACTGTTGTGACATCCTTGTCCTCACGAGAGGCGGCCTTCTACTGTGCTTCCTCTCGGAGCTCCTACACCACCCAAGCTGACAACTGTGGAAGTGGGTGGGATCATGAATCAAGCAACAATCAGACACCAGGCCCTGTGCCTTCCAAAGAAGTGGAATAAGTAATCAGTGTCCTGAAGATTGCAGGCCCTTGATGGTTTTCATACTGGGTCTTAAACTTAGCTGGTAAGAATACAGATGCCTAGGACTTCCATTACATCTGGTGGGTAATGTCAAGAGGTGGCACCTGCAAAATATTTTTTTCTCTTCCTTCCTTTATTTCTACTCCTTCCTTCTTTTCTCTTTATTTTTCTTCTTTAAGAAAATAAACTTCTTCAGATGTTGTTTGCTGGATATTCAACTCACTTAGGAAGGGTTGGAAAGAAGTGATCTAAACACTAGAGGT
>PVHX01000487.1:141318-242140 GCA_004024805.1 Geosciurus inauris
AAAATATATATAAATATATATATATATACTGTTCATTGAAAGTGCATATAAAGATGTTTAATATGAAGAATGTAATCTGCTTATAATTTTGTGCAAAGTTAGAAAAATTATGATTGTAATAGTTTTTTTTTCTATTTGCCTCAACAAATATTTTCAGTGAATAGTGTGTACAGCTTCTGAAAATTTGTTTTTTTTCTGTTATGTTTGATAACATGTATTTAAATGCAACTTTTGAGAAAAATAAATAAAATTAAAATTAAAAAAAAAAAAAAAGAATCACAGAATGTAATATACATTTTTCCATGCAAATGGGTATTTTTGCCATTGACAATAAAACTATTATTTTTTATTTAAAAAAAAAAACAAAAAAACACTAGAGGTCTCCTATTGTGCCCCCCTTGCCATGTCCCTAATGTCTCTTTGGCTTCATGGGCCAGTCTTTGATGCCTGCCCAAGCACTCCTAGCATGTCCTTCCCTTGGCCTTTGCTTCTATTATTTATGTCTCTCTCTTTTAAATCTTGTTACAAACTCTGGATTTGCACACTAAGGTAAGCAGTTTGTATCATCATCATTGTATTTTAATAGAGACATTGCCTTGAGTTGGATTTATAACTATCTGGGCACAGGCTTCCCCCCTAAATTTTCCAGCAGCTTCTGCACAGCTCAGTTTATCTAGTGTCAGTTTCTAGGTCCCTTAGAAAGGGCTGAAGTTGTGCTACATACAGCCCAGCAAGGCTACCATGCTTCACTGAGTCTTCTGTGTGAAGACATCTGTGAAGTTCAGTCTCATGAGAGGGAGTCCCTTTTGATGCTTTGAATCCTCTCTGCTTCTTTGCTCACTTGGGGTTTGTTTGTTTTATGAGTTTCAATTTATTCTAGCATATGCTGTAGCTTGCATCTAAAAAGTCCCATAAACACCCATGTATTAAAGAACTGGTCCCCACAGTGATGCTATTGGGAGGTGGTGGAAAATTTTGGAGGTGGGGCCTGGTAGAGGGTCTTCTGTTCATTGGGGATGTACCCTGGAGGGGGATAATTGGATTCCAGGCTATTCTTTTCTTTTTCACTGCTCAACCAGAAAGTGAACAAGTCATGTACTCCTGCCATGATGTCTTGCCTCATCACAGGCCCAAATCCAACAGGTATGCCCAATCATGGATTAAAACCCCCCAAATATGAGCCAAAATAGCCCTTTTCTCTCTTTAGGTTAATTTATCTAAGATATTTCTTATAGTTACAAAAAGCTGACGAGTACAGGTCTTCTTGTGTTTAATGATATCTCTAACAGAAGTGAAGAAAATGTGGAAAAAGCATACTACCTCACCAAGTCCAAGTCGCTGCTGTTGTTATTATTATCATTAATAAATGTAGAGAAGAAGGCAGAAACCGTCCTGATTCCCCAGTTGATTTTGGTGGTGGTTCCATACTCGTGGATAACTGAGAATTGGTTGCAGGTGGGGAGATAATGCCTGATTTTTGGAAGTTTGCTTTATGCTATTGGAATCTCTTTCAGGGCAGAGCTGATGACTTCTCTTTTACCCACAACAGCAGGCCTATAGATTTGTTAACTTTATTGGTTTCTTTTTTATACTTAAGAATGGACACTCAACCTTTGAAACTGGTGTCACCACGCCTTTTAAGTGGGGTTGAAATTACCACCACTGAAAAGGTCTTGATGTCATTCAAATTCCCTGGGACCCAGCTTTGGTTCCCAGGGCATCTGAGTTCTTAAGGCACCTTTAAACCTGGACACGTTGCTTATTGCTTCCAGACACCGAGGCCATCCCAATTCTATTGAAAAGGCCACATTGCCCCACTCAATTACAAACAGTGGTGAAGGAATGCTATATTGGTGGCCTATTGTTCTAGCCTGGCAGACCCTGGAAGACATTTGTAACATGTTTTTTAAGTTTTAGGTTTTAAAAAGAATATTTACAGGGTCAGCTGTTTAATGTTTTTTTTTTTTTCACTAATTAGACTAATCCCTTACAGTTTGCCTCTCCTTTGTGTTTTATGTTTATTGTGATCCACACAACACAAAAAAATATATGAAGTCTTTACTATGGTTTTAAAAAAAGTAATAACTAATTAAATAACTGTGTTATTGAGTTCTTCTTGGCCAAGGTCAGTGTAGCCACATGGTCCTCGCTTCCTTTCTTCATTTTGTTCTGAAGGCTCCCAGGCCTGTGCCTTTGGGGCACTAATAATTAATAAGCTTTTGTTCCCAGTGGGCCCTCTGTTCCCCCAGGTCCACCTCCCTGAGTGATGTATTGGAACAACCAGTGGGTCTGGAGTTTTTTTTTTTTTTTTCCTTTATTTTTTTGTCTCCCATACCCTTAAGGGCCTTGTGGTCTCTGTTGAATCTCAGGCCTCAGATTTCCAGAAATTGTAGTTCCCCAGCTATACTGGGTGGCCGGTCCTGCCTTCTTTACTCTTAAGAGCTGTAGAGCTGTGAGAAAGAGTGCTTCTCGAGTAGGGGAGAAACTGCCCACCAGCTGGGCTCCATAGTGAAGTTCAATTCTAGGTTCCAGGATTCCTGGAAAGATGAGGTCCAGAACCAGTGCCATGCTCTTTGTAGGACTAACTAGGTACTGATGTGTCACCACCATCTGGTTTTCCCTGGAGATGTTTATATGCAACTGTTCTATGAAATCAGTCCACCATGCAAACTCATCTTACTGAGAAAATGTGTGCAGATGATTTAACTTAATGACTTAGTTCAATTGAATGGCTTCCAGTAGCATAGTAATGTGTTTTGAGAAGTTTTGAAAGAGAGAGAGGAAAAGCTGGTTTCCCATCTCGTTCAAATCATTTTCCATTCCTCAGGGGGAGAAAGGAAAGTCTGAGAATCCAGCAGAATTAATGCAGGTTACCCATTACTTCATTTTATAATGTTTGGCAAGGAAAACATGTTAAGTCAGTTAAATCTGTTTATTTGGCTCTTCCAGGCATTCCATGTGCATGGGGCCTGGGTTGGAGGGGACAGTGAAATATATTTCTGCTGAGATGCCTTCCTGGAGAGAAATAGGTCTGCTTAAGAACCAGGGCTGGTAACACCTGGATTCTGTTTGTTAGGGACCTGAGGCTTTGCTTGAATACCCTACAGGTGAAGAACCCAAGGCTGACCCCACAGGCTGTCATGGAAGAGCTCTGCCTGAGGTCAGTTCCTGCTCTGCTCTTTGCCAACAGTGTGACTTTGGGCAAGTCACGATAACTCTCTGTGATTTAGGAGAATTCCCTACTCCAGAGAATTGTTGCAAGACTCCCGTGAAACAACAGATGTGAAAGTGCATTATAAACTGCAAGATGGTATAGTAATGCATTGTAAAAATGATGCTTAACACCAGCAGTAAAACAGGATGTTCACAGCTAGGCAATTGTAGCAGAGAGTGTAGAAGACACCTAGAGTTTATAGTACAGAGGAAAAAACCAGTGTGTCTTTAGTGGCAGGAGGTGAGAGAGTGGCAGCTAGGCAGGGCAGATGAGGATGACTGTGCTAATGTCCTTGACCACAAACTGGCCACACCGAGCTTGGTGCTGCCTGTATCAGCTCGCTATTGCTATTTCTCCACAACCATGCACTCCACCCCCACCAACATCTGCATTTTATGGAAGAGAAATCTGGATTAAGAAACCAATCCAAGCTGGGCGCGGTGGCTCATGCTTGTAATCCCAGCACTTTGGGAGGCTGAGACAGGAGAATCGCGAGTTCAAAGCCAGCCTCAGCAATGGCGAGGTGCTAAGCAACTCAGTGAGACCCTGTCTCTACATAAAACACAAAAATAGGGCTGGGGATGTGGCTCAGTGGTCGAGTGCCCCTGAGTTCAGTCCCTGGTGCCAAAAAGAAAGAAAGAAAGAAAGAAACCAGTCCAAGTTTACACAGAAGATAGCAGGACAGGGATTCAAACTCAGGTCTGACTCAATTTAGAACTCATACCTTTAACCTCTTTTGAATCAAATGAGAGAAATAGAATAAGAATTTTTTTTCCTGCCTGGCAGTCCTAGTATACAAACTTACTTTTCTTTTATTAACTCTATCAAGACTAACCCCAGAATTCCTTAGCATCACCTTGAAAAATCAAAATCAAAAGGGAGACGAAGGTAGTACCATGTGGTTGCAATTATTGTTGCCTGTGATTAACTAGGCATAGGGGCACCTCTTAGAACAGCCAGTCCACAGGAGCTCTCTGAACTCTCCTTTTGAGGTTTCAGGACAGAAGTTGAAAGGAACTTCTACCCTGAGGACAGATACAGGTCTTGAGTTTCTAAGGATTGCCTTTAGCATCTGGCTCAGCGCCTGGTATATCATCATCCAAAAAAAAAAAAAAAAAAAAGATCAATGGAAATGGAAAAAACCAACCAATCCTACTTTTAGACCCTTTCCTCCAACTATTTCTAAAAGAAATGATTTTCATGTCTCTGAAAATGTCCACAGATGTGCTCTGAAAGCCACACCCCCACCTTGGTTCTGCAGGGCAGGTGAAACCCTTCTGTCCCTCTGTTCTGTACGTAGGGAAGTTCTACTCTCATTAAACATCTTCTGGATTCATGGCATTGCTGGAGGAAGGAGAAGATGTATTTGGAAGGAAATGGACACTATACAGCTTTTCATGGAAGACTTTTTGTCCTCCACAATTTCCTCTTGTTTTTTCCTTAGTTGTGCTTGCAAATAAAATAAATAAATACTAGAGCCTGTGCAAAATTGGTGGCGAATGTTCATCTACCAGGACAATGCTGACTTATACATGCCCAGAAATTTCATTGTGCTTAAGACTCTCCATTTGCTTTTATTCTTTGATGCCCTCCACTTGCTGGTGTTATGGTTTGGATAAGAGGTTTCCTCCAAACGCTCATAGGTTCAGAGAAGAAATGACTGAATTAGGAGAGCCTTAACCCAATCAGTGAATCAATTACCTGATGGGATTAATTGAATGGTAACTGAAGGCAGGGGTGGGGGATGGCTGGAGGAGAGCCATTAGGGGCATATATTTTGTATCTGGAAAGTGGACTCTCTGCTTTCTGATCATCATGTGAGCTAATTCCCTCCACCATACTCTTTTGCCATGTTGTTCTGCCATACCTGGAGCCCTGAGGAACAAAGCCAGCTGTTGATGGATTGAGACCTCTAAAACCGTGAACCCTCAAATAAACTTTTTTTCCTCCTTTACAATTGTGCTGGTCAGGTCTTTTAGTCCCAGTGGTGAAATAGCCGACTAAAACAGCTGGTAACATAGAAATGGGGATATCTGAAATCTGGCCTTTGGGAGCCAAGTTACCTTCTATACACACACCTGGATTATTGTGAAGGTATCAACTGGGAGTTGGACTGGAAAAGATGTGATGCCAGGAGATGAAGAGATGTTTGGCCTTGTGTGGGATGAACTCGGGCATTACCCTCCAGAAGATGTGCCTAGAGTATGAATGGTGCTTGTTCACCATTGAGAAAGATCAGGGAGTTGTGAGAAAGATCAGGGAGTTGGTGAGATCTCAGGCCAAAAAAAAAAGTACACAAAGAATTTCAGAGAGCACATGATCTGGAAAAACTAGGATCATCAATCTCACTTCCTAGTGAAAGGACTTTTCTCCAACGACTTTATGCTAGTTCTTAGTGAAGTATGTACTCAGAAGGGACTATCCAGCTTCCATCTTGTCCTTGATCAGGCCCTTTCCTTGAGTATAATATTCTTTCCTGGTAGTTTACAGACACTCATCCCAAAGATCAGGTGGCTGTACTAGCCATTTGACCTTCACTTAACCTTGCTGAGCCTCAGGTTTCTGATTGCCTACTTCACAGAATGGTGGTAAGCATAAATTAAGTAGTATCATTGAAAAGACTCTAAAAACTAATAAAACTTTATATGACTTGAAGGTGACCTTAACACTTTAATTTTCTTTATAATTTTAGGTTATTGTTAGTAAATTAAAGGTGGACTGGAGAAAATACAATTTTCATTTTGTTCAAATAGTATTTATGGGAAAATCATATATGTTGGAGCTCTTTCACGTTGTGTGAACTGTTTATAACTACACAGGTCCATTAGTTTGACAAAATAGACATCTCATATTGATGCATTCATTTACAATTAAACAAATTGAAAGCTGATCCATTTTGTAACTATGTGGTACCAAGTATTACTGGCAAACGTTTTGTATTCATGGTGAAGGTGATTAAAAAGCCAAATTATGGTTGTTTTGCACTGCTCAAGCAACATTCATACAATTATTTTATTTATTTAGAATTACCAAATTATAATGAATAAATTGCTATAATTAATTATAATTACTCAGAATTATATAACATAGTCTACTTATTCAGATTACTTCTTAATTAGGTAGAGAGAACTGTTATTTTTGTTTTGTTTCACAATATTTGAAACATCTTTTCTTTGTTCAAGTACCTCAGACTTCCTAGTGCTTTGTAATTCTTAGAGCCTTTCATGGACAGTGCTTGATCTGATGTCTGCATAATATAAATTATCCATATTTTTCCTCTCAAAGTAATATGGGCGGTGAGACATTGGTGATTCTAATAGCCCTGCGAAGCCAACTGCTGAAGCCACCTTAAGGACATCGTTAAGTCAGACTCTCACATGGCCCTCTTTCCTCGTGGCTCTTTGCCACAGTTGTGTTTCTGCATTTATTTCTGTGACTACTTAGGGAATGTCTTCTCTCTCCCACCAATGTTAAGCTCTAGGTGGGTGGGGCCAGAAGGTGTTTGCTCACCTTTGTGTTCCCAGTCCACACTTAGTAGGGGGCTCAGGAAGGATTTACTGAATGAATGAGTTCAAGACGTTGCTTACTTTACTACAATGGATCCACTCTTTGGAGGTTCCTGGGAAAAGTTTCTCTGTGGTCTTACTACTTCAAACAATAGCACTTGTCCTAAGCACCTGATTTGTTCTTAGCTTGTGGAAAGTTAGCTATGAAATTGATCATTATTTTCCTGTCCTTTGTGGCAGCTAGAAAACTGAAACAAATTTTGGTTGATTCCAGCAGATGTGCAGGACTTCATGGCATATATTTTGTGCACTGGCCACTTTCTGACTTACAATTTGTACCCTTTCCTTTTCTTTTCTTTACATCTTTCAGTTTATTTTATTGCATATTGATGTGACCTTTGCTATTACCTTAAGTACACTTGGCAGTGAGGAAGGTTACACAAAATAATACTCATATTCACAGCTTCTACTGTGCTGAGGGCAGTAGATAAAAGATTAGAATTTCAAGAATGTGACATGTTCATATGATAATATTTCTTTCATTAAAAAAATTTTACAGTGAAGCAATAAAAATTGATGTTCATACTGAGATTTTTGGGTTCTAGCAACAAAAGATAGAATAATTACATCAAAATGTGGACTTAATGTTTACAGACTGTGAGAAATGAGAAAGTTGTCCAAATGGTGCTTTGCCAAAAAGATGTGTTAGCTTCTTGCTTGGTCTGCTTTGTCATCCTTTGTCTTTTGGGAGACTTGGACAAGGTTAGGATCATCTCTGGCCCACCACACTCAGTTTTGCTTGGTTTCCCCCTGGGGCTCAGAGATGTCAATGGAGAACTTACTTCCCATGCTTAAATCTTGGTTCAGCCTAGGCCTTCTCAGGCATTCTTATGGCATAAGAAATGCTGTGTGACACATACAGTTCCTGAATTCCATCTTAAATGCAGTCCCAGTCACAACTTTCACAGAGCAAAAGCAACTAGATTTGTAGCAGCAGCAGATGTAGAAGTGACCTCTTGCCTCCTCTGCTTTTGAAACTTTTTGATGACCCCCACCCCCTCTGTCGGGGACAGGGGACTTCTGTTTACACGTGAAGCACCACTTTCAGTTACACTCATGATTATGTGACTTTCGGTATTTGCTATGTCCTCACTCTTGGCCAACACAAATATGTTATCACATTCGACCTTCCTTAGCATAAGAATGACTTTGGAAGGCCACAGGATTTTCTAATAAACAATAATGAAGGAAATGAGAGCACCTGCAAAAGGAAGGAAAGCCTCCAACTGCAGATTAGGAGATAGAACATAACAAAGCCGTCCACGTTCCTGTGAAGTGGTGGTCCCTTCCAAGAATGCAGAATGCTGTGACCACGTGTATGGAATGCCTGCCCTGGAATGCCGGTTCCAACACAAGCAATCTTTGCCAGCCAACCCTGGAGGACTGTCTGAACCACTGTCACTGAATGAACCCCAGGCATCCACTAAGTGAGGTTCTGCCTGACCCCTACCCAGGAGGGAGAGGAAGAACAAGATTCTGGCTCCATCAAACTTGAAGTTAACTCTTAGTGAGTGATAATCCCAATAGCCACTCCCAACCCCTTTCCTTTCTCCCTTACAATTACCCTTAAACTCCAACTAAATCTAAGCAGCAATGACCTTGATATCTAAAAGTATTTCATCCTCTGAAAATTGCCCTGCTCTACTAGAGATTCTCCAAAGTCTTATAGCTTTGAGCTCTCTAGAGCATTAATTTTGTTTCCCTCCTTCTACAAATGTTCAAACTTCTCAAGAGAGCCCATTTTACCTTTTCTAGATATTATTTTCTTCCCTTATCCCTTGTAGATACAGCAAGCTATGGAATCAGAATACCTGGGTTCAAATCCTTGCTCCATGAATTGCTACTTAGGCGATCTTAAGCAAGTTTCTTAAACATTCTAAGCCTCGGTTTCCTCATCTGAGGGAGAAAAGGGACAATAATTATTGTGCCTATTTCCCAGGTTTGTTGTGAGGATTATATGAGATAGTCCAATGTGGCAGGTCATGTTCTTTCCTTTTTTTTCTTCACCCTTCTCTCCTCATTTGCTCTGTCTTCTTCCTCCTCCATCTCTGCTGCCTTCTCTCCTTCTCTGCCCACCACCTCCCTTTCCCCCTACTCTTCCTTCTCTCCTCCCTCTTCCCCTCACATTCCATGGGACTTCTTGGGTAAAGCAGAATCCAGAAGGAATCAATTACCAGATGTCAGGTAGGAATATTTGGGTCCCTATTTCCTTCCTCACTGCTTCTACCTTCTGTCATTACACAGACCTGTGTCATTTGACACCCATACACTCTGTCCACTTCCACATAGAACAGGCGAGAAATACTGCTTGCTTTTCCTTTCAAAATGGGTACAATGACATTTAGTCTCTGAAAAATCCAATCTGGGGTGAAGCAGTGACCACGCTTTAGAAAGTTTCTTTGAATATTCACAGTCTCAGATTCCTTAGGCTCTTAGAGTGGTTCCCCTTTTGGAACTCTGACCACTGCCATTACTGGGTGGAAGGATGGGGAGCTAGAGAGGGCTAAATGGGAAAGCAAAAGGGGAAAGGAGGGGAAAAAAGTGAAATTTAGCTAAGTAGGTGATTGGTGTAGTTTAGAGATAGTTTGATCAGAAGTTCGCAGTTGAGTTTTAGGAAAAGCCTTTGTTTTTGTAAAAAATAAAATAAAAAAATAAAAAACAAAGCCTGCCTATTATATCCTTAACTTCTACTAGTAAGAAGCCACGAAGGTGGAATCATACCTACAGGAGGGATAGGGAGCACATGATAAGATCCCATGGCAATGGCAGTTAGTTTGCATCTCAGATGCAACCAATTGTAGTGATGGCTTAGCATACTATATCAAGAAACATTTGGGGGCACTCCTAGAATTAGGGGAAAGAATCCTACAATTTCTTATCAATGTCATGGGCAAAGAATGGTGGGTTGATATGGATTATGCTGTGTGTCAGACACACAGCAATGATATCTCTGAAGTAGGAAGCAAGACCCAAGACTTCCCCAGGTATAGTAGGGCTTGCTAAAAGGGGAGAAAGAAATGAGTATTGTTCTATTGGGATTAGCTGGGGAATGGGCGGGGAAGACAGTGAAGAAGATAGAGCCTCTGAAATGAAGCAGGAAGAAATTGCTGCACTGCAGGGGACATGGAACACACATGAATGTTGACTCTGTGTGATGAAGTTATGAAATAGTTTTAACGAAAGTCTCTTTGCACCTGTTAGTGTTTAATGTACACTGAGGTGGAGTCCAGTAATTCAGTTAGACATAGCTGTGGAGTATAAATGGGCTTCTAGGTTTCCCATATGCTCTTTCTGTCTTAAGCTATTGATATTTGGAAGATCTTTTGCTTTCTTTAATTCCTTTGATGAAAAGTTCCTTTAGAAAAATCTGACTATTAGAAAGGCTTAAAAAGGTCTCTCTTACTTTGAAAATTGTTATTGTATAAGATGATAATTAAATCTAAGGGATAAAGCAAATCTGGCCATGGCTACTCAATAATAGCTCAAAGCTGAATTGTCTCCACGACTGTCTGTCTGGCACTTTGATTCCTTAGTATAAGTTGGAATGTGTTTCAGAAGAATGCATTCAAATCCATTTTCATTTTCCAAGGACTAAGTTTTTTAATGATAGTCAATGTTCTCTTATTAATCTCAGACCCATTGATGCAATCATAGTGTATTTGATGTAGATGTGATTTGTGCATGTGTGTCACATTCTACCACTTATAAATCCATGACTTTCTGGAGCAGCACAATGAGGACATGGGTAAAGAATTATGCATGGAGGACTGGGGTTGTGGCTCAGTGGTAGAGCACTTGCCTCGAATGTGTGGGGCACTGGGTTCGATCCTCAGCACCACATAAAAAAATAAATGAATAAATTAAACACATTGTGTCCATCTACAACTAAAAAAATTAAAAAAAAAAAAGAATTATGCATGGGGGCTGGGGTTGTGATTCAGTGGTAGAGCACTTGCCTAGCAAGTGTGAGGCACTGGGTTCAATTCTCAGCACCTCATATAAATAAATAAAGTCCATTGACAACTAAAAAAATAATTAAAAAATAATTATGCAGAAGGTTTGTTGTCTTCTTTCAGTGATAAATCCTTCACCTTCCTCTATCAGTGTCAGTTTCACCTAATATTCTCTTAATGTTCAGTCCAGAGCTTCAAACTGATCTTGTTCTCTGTTCTCATTCATTCATTCTGGCTTTTTTAATCTATTTGCCAAACTCCTGATATGTTTGGCATGATAATATTATTCCCTCTTTTGTTGAAACTGTTAGGCTGTCTTCCAGTGCCTGCAGGATAAGATCCATTTGAAATCTTCTAGGCTTTGTCTACCTTTCCAGACCCATTTCTGCCCTCTCTAAGCTCTTCTGACTCTATAATCTAAGCTCTTGTTACCAGATCTCTTGGTTATTCCAACAAGTAAATCCTTACTTAAACTTTGAGATCTACTTCAAGCATTATTACTGATCACCAGGGTATTGTTTCTGTGTTCAGCTTGGTTTTGCCTTTGTATTAGCATGGGTAGCATCTCCAGGTTGTATGGTCTAGGACAACCAGACAAGTTGTTCAATAATGAGATCTTTCTGTAGGTCTTGGAGGGCCAGCCCCTACTCTGGGAACTCCCAGTCACCTTTTAGTGACCCAGAAATTCAAGAGTTACTGTCTGCAATATCAGGAGGCTTCTTGAACTCTGTTCTAGGACTTTGGCCACTATCCGTTTGGATTCAAATGTTTATATTTTCAATTTTTCCAATGATAACATGATTTTACTACCCTTTATGTAATTATCTGATCCATTTCTTCTCTTTTCTATCTTCCCCTCTAAACTGTAGTTTCTCTGAAGGTGAGGATACAGTCTTTCCCAACTTAGAATCTCTAGCTCCTAGCCTGGAGTCTGGAACAAAGTAGTTTCTGGATGAATATTGAATGAGAAGGAAACAGTCTGCAACGGTGGGAGTAGAAAGTGATAGAAATGATGTTAATCAACTTCTGATCAGTTCTAACCCTCCACACATTAGTAGCAGTGGTTCTCAACTGGGGTTATTTAGCCCTGCAGGGGTCATTTGGCAATGCCTGGAGACAGTTTTGTTTGTCCTGGTGTGGGGATGGAGTGGTAATGACATCTAGTAGGTAGAGGCCAGGGATGCTGCTAGAATCCTACAATGCATGGGACACCCCTGCCCACATCCCTCACAACAGAATTATCTAATAATCCTTATAGCCTTGGCAAAAAGTTCCTCTCCTCTCTGTTCTCTGACATTGGGGTCTCGTCTCGATCATTGCCTTTTTCCCTCCATTCCATGGTTCTGGAAGTAAGGAATGATTTCCTTCTCCATCTCCACCTCTTCTTGTCTGTGCCGCCTTAGGAGGTCCCTCCACATCTTAGCTCTGCCACTGTTCCTTTAAGACTGAGACTCCTCTCTTGTTTATTCACTTGCAAGTGGAGGTTTCAGAGCAGTATATAAGATCTGAAGTTTACAGGCACCATAGGATGCACTCAATACAGTGTTTGGAATCTCAGAGACACTAAGTGAGAGAGAAGACACCAGAGTGTGGACACTTGGTCGTGTCCAAAAGACATCAAAATGCCCAGTGGAACATGGAGGACAGGCTGCCAGTCCATTCTGTTTATGCAGAACAAGCCAATTGTTTTCCCCATACAAGTGGCTGGTTTTGTTTTATCTTTATGTAGCCACTATTCCTCTTTTTTTCCCCACAGGCCAACTAAACTCACTATTTTTTTGTGATCTTTGTTTTGGCTTTTTGTTTCTTTTTTTAAAATGTTGGTTTCTTCCAATGAACTCTTATTTTGACGCATAATATCAAAATATTTTCTTCAAAGACAATTTCCTTTAAAAATAAACTGTTATCAGGAGAGAAGCTATGTTCACAGCTGGTAAAGGCATGATTAAATAATCACCGTATGGGGAATTGAAAAGCAATTTCATAATATAGCTTTAAAATCCAAAGAGAAAAATCAAAGGAAACATTCCAGTTAGTTAAGAAAACTTTTAGTTAAATGAAGTGTTTGAACTCTATTTGGTTTTACTCTTTTTTTTTTTGGCAACTTTTTGTGTGTGCATGTTTTACTTGGTGAGAGTTTGTAAGAGGTTATCTTGATATAGCTATGGGCACATATGAAGTAACCTTGAAAACAGCCACACTAAATGTTTTGAACCTAAATTTGACATGCACGAGTCTTTATCTTTACTGCCAGTCTCCAGTCTCTGCATAGCTCTTTTTTTTTTTTCCTTCTTAAGTCTTTGGTCTAAGAGGAAACAAGAATATTTTATGCAGAAACTCCTGTATTCTTTGTGCTCAGAGAGTGATATGGATTCCTAGACTGTTCATGAGCAATGAAGTTATGGAGAAGAAATCATTTTGAACTGGATAGGCTAAGACTTGCCATCAGTAAACCACTCTGGGACTTAGTTTACTTCCTCTGTGGGCTAGGCACAAAGTTACTCTTCAGGTTTGTGCTAGGACTGTGTCTTACCAGGGCAAAGTCCTCAGGCAGTACATGGAAGGTCCCAGATAGCTGTCATCAAAACTACAATCATACGATTCAGGGGACACCTGCTTTTTATAGAAAAGTTTTCTTTTTGACACTGATAAAATGTCAAAGCTACCATGGAGGAGTTTGCAAAATTATTGCTGGAATTTCCTATAAATGTATGGATTCTAAGCTGAACAATAATTTTATGTCCATTGTTTTGAAACCAATAACTATTGATTTTGATGAAAATTCTTTGATTTTTTTTCAAGCACTATTGAGTGCTTTTTTTTCAAGCAGTATTGAGTATGGAATCTTGTTATAGTACTGTATGTTAGAACTATCGACATGCCTGTAATTGGGATACAATGAAATCCCACTAGAAAATTGTAGTCGAATGATTATAAATGTTATTGTATTATGAGCTCAAGATTTTAAATAATAAAATCACCTATAAAACAATGTTATTTAAATACACCAAAATATCTAATGTAACTTTTGAGCATTTTGAACTTTTCAAGTTGATTTAATTGTTATCAGATGAAAGAGAACTATGCTAGTCAATTTCATAAAGATACATTAAATCTTGAGAAAAATAACTTAGAAACATTTGTCCAAATTTTGTGAATAAAAATAAAAATCATTCATTTTTATTGTTTACATGTGGCTCAGAGTATTTTAATACATGTGTGTTAAAAAAAACCAAATTATTCATTCTAAAAATGTATCATGAACCTCTATGACAGAACTAACATACTCTTTGGAGCATAGTCATTAAGCCATTTAATCAACTTACATAACACAGTATTGGAAATGCCTTTCCAAAGTATATTAACCTGTATTTTTTTCCTCACAAAAATTTGAATTATATTTAGGTACTTACGTGTCATCTTTGTATTTATCTTGAAAAGTTGAATTTAACATTTTGTGAAAGCTTCCATTGGTATTAACCCAATAGAACAAAATATAGAATGGAATTTTAATCACACTCATATTTTTGACTTTATCATATGTGTTTATGAAGTTTAGGTTGGAGGTACATCAGCAAAAACATAAACTTATATCCATCCACATACAATGTTACAGGCACAGAGGATTTTAAAAAATGAGACAAAATCCATTATGCAGTGAACAACACTCTGATTCTAAAAAGATGGAAATAAAATCAGTGGCATGAAGATAAGGGAATCGACCACATCTTCAAGCTATTGCTTTGTATTTTTGTCTTATGAGCTCTGAATTGAACTTCTGCACAGGATCTGATCTGGATGAAATGTCATATCTGAGACTGATCCTTATCTCCTAAACGTTTCCTTTGTTTCTTTGATTCTTTGGGCTTTACTCTCTTATTTTATTGTGAGTGGCCCAGAGCTTTGATCTTGCAATAAGCTCTGGCTCACAACACAAACCTTTGCTTTGGTGTGACACACAGAAGGACATGGGTATACTCAGAAAATCTAAATAGACAAGAGGTTACTTCTTCTGTGGTAAGGGCTGAAGGCGAATGGGGTAACTTCAGAATTTATTGTCTCCCATTACATTATGGGAAACTGAAAATTCACACGGGTATTTTAACATTAAGAAAGCACACCTGTGAGAACAAGTTTGATGTACAGTATCTATCTGTTTCTCATTTCATTCACAGTAGAGTCTTCAGTTTAAGAATTAAAATTTCCCCTTTTGCACTGCTGCAGATATCAAATATTTAGAGTCATCATTCAGATTCCAAATTCTTTTAAAAAATTACATTGAAACAGTTTTTGAATCTGTTTAATAAATGTAAAAGTGGTAAATATAATGATCATAAAATAGATGTTTTTAGCCTAAAAAATAGACATGACGAATGCGTGATAAAAATAAATGTTGTGTTTTGTTCAAAAATAATATATGCTATTTTTAATATTTCTTAGGGAAAAAAAGAGCATAAAATGTCCTTACCTATGTAGTTCACTGTACTCACAGTATCAGAAAACACATTCAATAATCACCTATTGGAAGAATGTATTTAGGCTAAGGTACAATGTTCCCTGAAAACCAGGGGTGTCATAAATAGAGTGCTTTACACTCAGATAACTCTAACAATGCTTGGGGAGAACTTCAAAGGGTTTCCTTCTTCAACAAGGCCTACTAATAAGTTAATTATAAACATATAAATAGTGGTTTTCAATGTAATTTTCTTATGTTGTATAAATAGAAAATGTTCAGCAGCCAGCCAGACACAGCCATGAGACTATATTAATGGCAAGTTTATCATTTTGAGATGAACACCAGTACTTTTATGTCCCTCAAACTAAAAGCAGCTAAGAAATTGAATTCACATGCTTAATAATTGAGTAATAAATGGGAAAATTTTATCCACCTACATTGGACATGTCCCCTCTTTTACTAGCAGTTTTCATTATCTTTGAGAAAGTATAGCTGATGCAGCCAGTTTAGAAATAATCGATGGGCAGCTCAAAGCTGCAGGTTGTGGGAGAAACAGACTTACTACCGTGACTGCCATGTCAGCTTTTCATTCTGAGGATCAGAGACTTTTGTTGTCTTGCTCTTTCTGTTTTTTTAAACACATTCTTGTATTTTTTTTTTTTTTTTTAAGCCAGGACTGATCTGCTAGCTACTAAACAAGCACTGAACTTTGTCCAGTGGGTTCATAACCTGAATTCAAGTTGTAGGTAATGTTTGTAATTCTAAAAATGCCGACATTTGTCATTGTGAATTATGTTTCCTTTAGGAAATTCCTTTACCAAAGAGAGGCAGTCATTTTTGACACTAATCAGATGCCTCTGTGCTGACCCTCTTGCTGAATGAGGCCAGGCTTTCTAGGTTATTAGTATTTAAAAAGAAATAACCACTCAGTGTAGCATTTCAGTAAATAATGACCTACAAGACCTATTAGGCATATTCCACAATTTTTCCCACCCGCAGCAATGATTAACTCAGAAAACATCACAGAGCTTTCCTTGTGTCAGCTGAGCCAGGGTTTGCAGTTCTTCATTCACATTTTTTACTTAATCCCGTGGCTTTGAATTCTTTGCCTTGTAAGTTCCTATATATAAAGATTAGAAACTGCTTCTGGCTATGCAGAATTACATGCTTTTAGATGAAATTCAATCCATTGTAAAAGGTTTTGTTCAGAGCAACACTATTTATTCCTTGTTGAATTTGGATGACACAGAGAAGAACATTAGTTAACTGGGAACAGAAATTGTGTTACCCAATTTAAAAAAGCTGTAGCAATAATTTTGGGAAAGACTAGAAAAATTAAACACCAGTGAGTTTATTTAAGCCTTTTAAGGAAAAAAAGGAAATACCGGAAGATAATTAAAAGTGCAGGGCTAACTTTTCCTCTGGAATGTCTTTGACTTGTTTGCCTTTTATATAAGTTATGTCTTAATGAAGTTTGGGGATTGGAAAAGAATTTCTGGTGTTTAAAGAAATGATGTTTTTTTTTGTTTTGTTTTGTTTGCAATTCTTAATACTCATCTTTGTATAACATAGGTGAAAATAAATCTCGAGTAGTGAAGAAGGAACAATATTGGGATCTGACGAGCTATTGGAAATTGTTTCCTTCTTGTCTCTTTTTCAAATATAATGTGAAAAATTTGGAGAATTCCTGAAAACTGGTTAGTTTCTCCTAAATGATTGACTACATATTGACCAGAATGGGTTGTCCTCTCAGAGGTTTGAGATCAGACTCTTGATATTTGGCTGCAGAATTTCAAAGAAACAGAAGCATTGAGACTGGGGCCAGGGGAAGGTATGTACCACCAGCTATGGAGGAAAATATTCAACAAATATTTCATTTGTTCATATTGCAGGATTAAAATTTTTGTTCCTTGTAGGGCACAGGCACAAATCCTTAGCCAATGTCTGCAAAATTTGTGGAAGGGTCACTTGAACTTAAAGGTAACAAATTCTTGGGGGTCTTTGAGTTGTATATTTTTATACCCTTCTGCCCTTTTCAGCTAACAGAAAAGGCCAAACACCCACAAAGACCTCCTTTATTGTTCTGTGTTCTATTCTGCCTTTCATATCTTATTTTCTTCCCAGATGCATTTAGCAGACTTTTTGTTTTGGTTTGTGTAAATGAGCTTCATCTCAAAGTAGCCGTGACCCTCCCACTTCTGAATCCACTCTTAATGGATAACCCTTACTTCCTTATTTCCCAAACTGCCTTCTTAAAATATTTGCTGTTCCACTGTGTTTAACATTAGCAATGGATGGTTCTCAGGATTCATTCAAAGATGGGAAATGAATTTTTTTTAATTGATTTGGCTGGAAGTTGCTCATATAGAAAGGATGCTGGGAAAAGAAAATGATCCAACATCCTAAGGAAGTGAAGTAACTGCACTGGTCAGAGGGTGGTTCCGGAAGGTTCCACTCAGAGTGGGCTTCCATGTTACACAGCATGAATCTCCTGGTTCCTGGCTCAGTGCCTTGTGATAGAAAGGGCTTTGTAAATATTTAACCCCTTTCCCTACAGGATCTTCCTATCCCCAATATGAGTTATTGACTAATGGACTATTTGGTTTTGGAAGACTCCCTTCCTTCCTTTCTTCCTCTACATCTCCCTCTTTTCCTCTTTATTTCCTTTTTCCTCCCTGCCCCTGTACCCAAAAGATCATGGATTCATTGAGCTGAAACCCAGAGTTCTCAGATAGATCACTCTTTTGAGGAAACCAGAAATGCTAGAAGGAAGAAGGCTGAGTTTCATGTGTACCAAACTCACAGTATTTGACTGGGAAAAAAGCCTGACACAGAGGAAGTTAATATCACTAGGAAGAACACAGAACAGTGCTCTGAGTGGCTGGACTGTGTCTACACTTCCCCAGTGAGAGCTGCCGAATGGATGAATGAATTCCCCTGCAGGTTGCAGTTGCCAAGTCTTTGGCTCATTCCTTTTTAATGTCATTTGTATTCGGCTTGAAATTTGCTTTGAAATCACAGGAAGAAAGACTCTATATAAACTAAATGGCCATTGTTTTCGCTAATATTATTATGTCACACCCAACCTCCAGTCCCTTCCAGACAACAATTGAACCAAAGCAATGTCTGTCACATGATGCCCAAGGTCAAGTCAGTTCACCTCTTTGCCTCTAACCAGGCCTCATGTAAACTACTGAAATAAAGGAAAGAAGTCTAATATTTCTTTGGAGGTACACACTTAATAAAAACACAATTTGAGGTGAGAGGGCAGACAGAGAATATCATTCCATTTCCTCCAAAAGAATAAGTTTTGCTCAGACCCAGACCCAGTCTCCAGCAAATTCTTTTTCTTTCTTGATGAAGTTAACAGAGAAATGAGTTTGGATTTGCAAGTTGCTGTGTAGAGGGAGGGCCCATTCTCAGGGACACAAGGATTTTAATCTTTTTGATGGCAAATGCTGAATCTCAGATATAATTACAGATTATAGGTAAGTTTATGCTGAGTTTTGGTCATGTTAGGGGCAAATGAGAGGGCATGGAGATCAAGCCTCATAAAAGTATCCTAGAATGGATGAAATTTAATTGATTGCATTTCAGACATCACAGAGAGCAAATGAAGCCCTCCTGTGTGTCCCCAGCTACTTCTGAGACATGTGCCCCTCTCATTATTATATGCCACCTGTGTGTTTTTCATCCATTCACACAGCAGATGCTTATTTGGCATCTATAACGGGTCAGCTAGGGCCAGAGAGACAAGAGCTTTGCCTTCCTGAGGTTCCCATATTTTGTATTGAAATGGTTAACCATCATCACTATATTCAGAAGCTAGAGACCACTTAACAATGGCAATGAGGAGGAGGAGGAAAAATAAAAAAAAGAAGAAGAAGAAGAAAAGGGGAAAGAGAGAGAAAGACAGAGAAGAGAGAATTATGTATAAACCCCAAACAAACCCCAAATCCATCAATCCAGGGGCAGTAACAACCAGTAAGGAAGGTTAGCCCAGATCTAAGAATTCACACTTCCACCTTTAGATGCTTTCACACATAGTATTTGTCTACTATACAATATAAAACAAGGATAAGCAGGAGAGGCAAAGAATGGAAAAGTATGCTGCATAAATCAATAAGCATATTGCCTTCATGGACAGACAGGAAGCACAAACGAGGAGAGTGGCCAGCTTAGTGAGTGGTGTTGCAGGGGGGCTAAGCCACAGCATGCTTAATTCAAGGGGTAGTAGTAGCTTAATTCCCAGAGAACATCACCCAGGGGAGAACATGGGGCCACATTGCTCAATCTTCTGATGTTGCAAAAGGAGCCAGAAATCTAGACTTTTGTGTGAAGTCTCATCACCAAAAAATCTCATTAAAAATGTATTGTTATCATGATTTTTTAAAGCACTATGAAGACCAAACAAACTTATCTATGGTCTAGGATGAGGTTCATGTTTGAGGTTTACAGTTCTAGTGTTGCTGAACAAAACTGAGGCTGAATTGGTGGAAGCATTTCAATGAAGACAATAATTTTGGAAATGTTATTTTCAGTCCACATTCATGAACTCTTTTGGTTTATATCACTTTATGAATATGGTAGAGACTGTATCTAGGCAATGTTATTAAGTGTTCTCTAATGCTTTATTAGGGTACAAATGCTGTCTTCTCAGAACAGGTCCCTGGAGTCCGTGCATTAGTTCCAAAATGCCAGATATTTCCTCGGGGTTAACTGCTTGTGTGTAATTCATTTGAACTAACAGGATGAAAGTATGATTTTTGGGGGGGGAGGGTCTTTCTACCTGGTGATCAATGTGGGTACCAAGTAAGGTCAGGCTCTGAGAGTGACCACAACAGGAAACAGTACTTGTGACCTCTCGTTTTGGCTTGCTCACATTGGGCATAAATATGTTTAATTAAAAGTTGTAGGGAGGGGTGGAGAACTGAGGCCTGATATCACTCTGGAAAGAACAAAAAATGGACTTTTCACCCCAGCCAGTATAGAGTGAATTTCCAGGGTGTGACCTGCAGAGAACATCTGTGACCTTCTTTATTTCAGAAGTTCCAGGAGAAGGCTATGGCTCTGGCTGTCACCACTGCTTGAGCTGGTCAGCAGGAAGCTTGGCCTGCCAGGAAAACAAGGGAGGGAACAAGAAAGGCTTTTTTCCAACTTATCCAGATGCCTCAGTGCCTACAGCTGATTGGCGGAAGAGCCTAATTGGAATGAATCTTTCTTTCCTGGTCTGTATTACATATGGTAAGCTACATGATGCTATAACAAATAAACCCCTAAATCTCAGTGGCTTAACACCATAAAACTTGATTTTTCACATAGGCAAGGTCCATTGGGTGCTCAGAGGGTAGCTTCTGTGGGACTTTCCTCCAAGCATAGATTCTGGTACTCAGCTTCAACTCTTGAGGTCTCTTCTCTCCCCTAGGTCTCCTCAACATCCCCTGCTTGGATGAGCGAAGAGGAAGAAGCAATCATGTTTTAGAGTGAGGCCTAGAAGTGTCAATCTTTGATTCTGTCACTTTTCATTGGCCAAAACTTAGTCACATGTGAAGCTGTTTGCTCTCCCATTCTACCTCAAGGAGTCAATGTGTGTTGACATCACCTATCGATCATTTGAGCAGAGGAAGGAGAATTAAGCCAACTTGTTCTTCTTTCCTTCCCTCCCTTTTGCCTGCTTTCCTTTCTTCTCTTTTTCTCTGAGCTTTTTCTTCCTATCACTCTGATACAATTGGCCAGCCACAACAGCAGTGAAGCCAGGATAAGCAGCTGGCAGCCTGACTTTCCAGGGGGCTGGTCTTCAAATATTGTGAAAGAAGAATGGGCACTCATTCAGATTGGAGCACTCAAGCTAATTTGTCTTGAGTCTGTGGCTAATTTCTCACTTCTAGCAGTGGAGCTGTTTCAAAGAACTTTCTTGGTTATTTTTAATAGTCTAAACTCAAAAGAACACACAGATTGACATAAGATGTAGGTAGATCATTCCAATTAAATATACATAAAGGTTCCCTTACTTAATTTCTTCCACTGACTAAGACAAATAATTTAATTCACTGATTCTTTGTATTTTTGGAGTGGCTTCGATCAGAGGATCTAATGGTATTTCAAATAGTTAAGTCTTTTCATTTAGCCCAATGAGTTTTTGAGGTATCTGAGCCAAACCTCAAATTTCTTTAGTTTATAAAAGGGAATTAACCAAATCACAGAATAGTTAAAGGATGTATACTGTCATTTGCACAAATAATCATTATTGCTAGAAGTTCCTGAAATCTTAATCATCTAATTCCTCAATTATATTTGTATTTCATGTATTTCAAGTATGTGTTTTTAAACAATTGCCATGAAAGTTAAGTGTCCTTTGTCCTAATTCAGAAATGGGAGAGACATATATTTAAAAGAGTTCATTCAATCAAAAACAAGGATTGAAAGCCAGCAGGCTATGTTAGATATTCAAGCAAGAGGGTCCTCCCAGTTTGTGAACCTACTTTCACAGTGAGCATGTGTTCCTATCAAACAAGCTGAAATAATATGCCTGACTTTTGAATGCAATTTACAAAGTATCAGTAAGAGGTACTGTTTTTAATTCAAACAGCTTATGTGAGGAGGCCCTCATGTACTAATCAGGTTAGGTGAAAAATGGCTATTTAATATATCATATACACAATTGTTATATGATAAAGCTATACTGTTAAATGGGCTTAAAGTGACATCTTTTGGGAGGGTTTATTGACCAGATGCAGTGAATCTGAGATCAATTAATTTTGCTTTGAAGTTTTTTCTTGATCCAGATCTTCAATAAGAGGGTAGTTTCCAAATCACTGGTCTGTGAACACGGCTTGTGATTAATTACCCTTTTATAATCTTAGGAATTCTGCTCTTTGCTATATTTTGAATAACTCAGACTCCATGGGGAGTTGTATTTTGGCTGGTATATTTGGAACTGCTAATAAACACCTACTTCCTGTTTTTCTTACTACTGTGTATAGCAAATTGTAAAATTACTTGTATTGCCATCTCTGTTCCTGTGTGTTTAACTAGCCCTGATTTATGTTGTGGAATAATCTCCATCAAAGAGCCTTTGCCAACAAAGTTCTCATAGCTTCAAAATGTAAGATACTGTATCTTACTATTCCAGTACAAACTTGAAGGATGATAGGAAAAAGTATTCCATTTCATCAGCACAGAAAAATTGGAATTTTAGTATCTTGAGCCACAAATAACTCTTAGGAAGAAGTTTAGATCATTTTTATTTTTTTAACATACATTTTAAGGTCATTACTTTTATTTTTTTAGAAAGACATCATAGGATAGAAAAGGTTTTTCTGTTTTCCTCTGAAGTGTACATTTTATTTTTTTGCTACAATCTAAATGGTGTGTTAAACCAAAATAAGTCTATTACAATCCTTACTTATCTTAGGTTTGTAATTTGTAAAATGCCTGGGTTGTTTTTGTTGCTAACTTTTGAGTGGCTGGCATTGGAGGTCCAGCTTCCGTTGTGTGGGCTGCAGGTACACATCCAAAGGCAGGACTTTGGGAATCAGGGATTCCATGGAGGAAGAGGCACCTGGGGAGAAGCAGCCCCAGGTCTAGCGCTGGTTCCATGAGGAGGAATTATTCTTTGCCTTCCACACCCAGACAGGCATTGAGTAAATGATTGACAGACATTCATTCTTCTTGGTTTATAGAGATACAGAGAGAATTCATGAGTGACTGGTGCCCTGGAACCTTTCTTTTTCCTACTCTCCCATCAGAGCTCTGCCTCATGTTCCTGGAGACCTAAGTGGGAATAGAAGGGTTGAAAGTGGCATGGGATGTTACCTGTCTATGAATTTGGTACTGCACTGGTCAGGGAATAGCATTATCCTTAGAATTCTGTGACTTGACCCATATTCCAGACCTCTGCCTTATAGGATGCTACCCAGATCTCTGCTTGTGCCCCATAGTACTGTTTTAGTTTTTTGTCACTGTCACCAAAAGACGGGATAAGAACAATTAGAGGAGGAAAAGTTTATTTTGGCTTCCAATTTTAGAGGTCTCAATTTATAGATGGCTGACTCCACAGCTCTGGACCCAAGCTAAGGGAGAACATCACGGTGGAAGAACATGGCAGAGGAGAGCAGTGTAAGACATGGCAATGAGGAAGCAGAGAGAGCTCTGCTCACCAGCGACAGGATATAAACCTCAAGGCACACCCCCAGTGACCTACTTCCTCCAACCACATGCTACGTGCCTATAGTTACCTCCCAGTTAATCCACAGCAGTGGCTCTCAGAACCCAATTATTTCACCTCTGAAAATTGCTGCATTGTCTAACACATGAGCTTTTGGGTGATGCCTCATATCTGAACTATAACAGGTAGCTCGGGTTCTCCAGAGACACAGAAGCAGCCAGAGACCTCTCCTTGACTTGCCATGGGGCTATTTCCCTATAAACTTATTGCAAGTTGAAAATATCATAAATTGAAAATGCACTTAAGCTGGGTGTGGTGGTGCAAGCCTGTAATTCCAGCACTTAGAGAGGCTGAGACAGGAGAATCACAAGTTCAAAGCCAGCCTCAGCAACGGCGAGGCGCTAAGCAACTCGGTGAGACCCTGTCTCTACATAAAACACAAAATAGGGCTGGGGATGTGGCTCAGTGGTCGAGTGCCCCTGAGTTCAACCTCCAGTACCACAAAAAAAGAAAAGAAAAGAAAATGCACTTAATACATCTAATCTACTGAACATCATAACTTGGTTTACCTTAAATATGCTCAGAATACTTACATTAGCCTACAGTTAGACAAAATCATCTAACATAAAGCCTATTTTATAATAAAATATTGAATATCTCATGTAATTTATTAAGTAAACTATATGGTATAGTATCCATTATTTTCCTCCCATGAATGGTGGTTGACTGGTAGCTGTGGGTTCCTGATACTGCACAACATAAGGAAAGAGTATCATACCACATGCTAGCCCAGCAAAAAATTAAATCAAAATTCGAAGTATGGTTTCTACTAAATATATATTACTCTTGCACCATTAGAAAGTAAAAAATTCATAAGTTGAACTAAAGAAAACCAGGAACCCTCTGTATGTTTCAAGGGTCATGAGTGTGTATATTGTATATCATATCATACAGATGGTCCCTGTAAAGGTCTCTTTCCTCATGCATTCTCCCAAGGGGTGGATGGAACCTGGACATGATGGATGGACTGTCCACACACGTGCACGCCAGGCCCTCACATACAAAATGGAGCCAGGGATCAGAGCAGAAGGGAGCAGATCAATGCTTGATGTATCCATTTGTGGCCTTCTCCTGTCCAGGAGATGTTAAGGGCAGGCCTCTGTGATACTTCCAAAGTTTTTCTCCTCTCCAGCACCACATCTCCCACCTCCTTTTAAGATCTCAGCTTAGCCTTCTCATGTCTTCACCTATGGCCTCTCTGCCATTGACTCTGAAACTATCCTTCTCACCACTCTTCACTAAACTCCAGACTTCCATGTTCACCTACCCAGTTGTCCCTCCCTGGAGGTCCCACCAGTGCCTCAAAAGTAACATGTTTAAAACAACAATGAGACTCCTTCAACCAACCCCTGATTTTGAGATCTTTTTTTTAGCTCTTTAGATCTTTCTTTTAGCTCACACCCAGCTTCCATAATTATCCAGGCAACTGTATTTAGAAGTGGTTTTTGCTCTTTGCTCTCCTCTACTGCCATCATGGAATTGATTCTAAATTAGTTAATAATCAATTCTAAATGGGAAGTAGAATGTACTTGCACAAAACCTCAAGAATGCTCCACAGTGTACTGTATTCAATGAATTACATGACATATTTGATAATTATATATAGGCTTTTTGTTAGAGAGTTTGCACAACTATAGGCTAACACAAGCTTGTTTCTCTTTTCCTGGTGGCTCCTCCTGGAGGTTTCATGGCTGCTCACTAGGAGGACCTTCCTGCCTCCCCTTACTCCTGGTTCTAACCTCCCTACACAGCTTGCCTCATCTTGCTGAAGGGCAGAAGCATTCACATCACTTGTTCACTCAAGAGCCTTAGAACAGCCTCATCTGCTGATCTGCTTTAGTAAAAACTCTTTGGTCAATTATTTAAACTTTCGCCCTTCCATGTGTCTTTCTGATACCTACAATTCTGTTATCTGTCCAACCACTGCAATCCATCAGTATCTTTCTAAAATAATACCAAGAAACCTGTCTTGAATTTTAACTGTGAATTTTTTTCTTTTTTTAAATGCTTTTTCTTATTAAATAAAACTTCAAGTAGACAGGAATTGGGAATAAGGTGATAAACAGTTGGTACATACCATTTCGCTTTATCAAATTCCAACATTTTGCTGTATTTGTTTCAGATCTTTTTTTCTTTTAAACTTAAGGAATTAAACTTCACTAAGCAGAAGCTCCTGGGTAATCCAATCTCATTTTCCTCACTTCCTCCTGGTCTCTAAGAGACAACCCTTCTCATGGATTTAATATTTATCATTACATACATAGATTTATACTATATCTTTTTTAGCTTACTACTTTTCAGGTTTATGAACTTAATATAAAGATATACTTTAGCAACTGATTTGCTCTACATATTGTTTTGCAGTCCTATCTATGCTATTTTGTTTAGCGATTAGATATTCCACCGTACTTATTTATTCCACGATAAACCCATTTCCTTTGACAGACATTTATGTTCTCTAATTCTTCACTTTTACCAACAATGTTACTATGAACATTGCTGTGTTTGCCACCTCACAACCAAATATGAGAGTTTCTTTAGCGTCTATACCTATACTGGAATCTTGGGGTGATGGATGCAACCATCTTGAGTTCCTTAGGTTTTGTTAAAATGTTTTGTCAATTGCACTCTTTTGCATTCCTACTGGCAGGGTAGGATGATTCCTGCCTCTCTACCCTCTCACTTGCTCTGTGATCATCAGATTTCTAAAATTTTGCAGTATGATAAGTGTGAAATAGGATTTCATTGTTGCTTTGGTTTGCATTTCTCTAATTTTCAATAGAGAAGACACAAAGTATAAGCACGAAAGATCCAGAAAAGATCCATACATTTGACATTCTTAAAGATGTTGCATAATCAAAGGGGCCATAAAGTTAAAAGACAAAACACAGACAGAAACAGTGGATATGCAAATGCTCGTAAGGAATACATAAAAAGAATTATGAATTTTAAAACAGGGCAACCCAATAGAAAATGCACATGTTATGACTAAATACTCAAAAAAACAAAACAAAACAAAAACAAATGCAAACATATACCTGGATCTCAAAAAACACTTGCCGGCTACTAAATGAATAGAAAGACTTTCCAAAGCAGATTTCTGCAGATGTTAATGTCTTTGTTGGGTTCCCCAGGGCACAGACCCTGAGATGGAGATTTCCATGCTGAAGGTTTACTGGGGAGTGGTTTCATGCGGAGTGAGAAAAACAGAATTGGGTAGAGTTAAGAATTAGTCTGGGAACTCATCCTACCCTGCCAGTAAGAATGCAAATGAGTGCAATTGACAAAATATTTTAACAAAGCCTAAGGAACTTAAAGAGGGTTACATAAGTCACCCCAAGATTCCAGTACAGGTATAGACCCTAAAGAAACTCTCATACTTGGTTGTAAGAAGGCAAACACAAATATATTCATAATAACACTGCTGGTAAAAGTGAAGAATTAGAAAACATAAATGTTTGTCAGAGGAAATGGATATATACTTCAGAGGAGTCTTTGTGTGCGCATGTGTGTGTGTGTGCGTGCACACGCACGTGTGGTAATGGGGATGGAACCCAGGACCTAATGTATGCTAGAAAAACCCTCTGACACTGAGCTACATAGACTCCCAGCCCCAGAGGGATCTTGAACTGAGGCAAGAAACTGGGACTTTATATCCTTTGTTGCCAACAGTTGCTGGTTATGGACTTCCTCAAGGAAGGGAAGGATTGGCAGGGCCTGTCCAAGGAGATACTCATCTATGAGCCCTCTGTAGACTAACTCCTGGCAGCTGGGGAATGCTGCAGAAGCTGGGTGGGACATACCACAGCGTTCAATGCATCTGATATTAAGATTCAGTGAATTAACTGATGCGCTGTGATCGAGGCACACTGGAGTTGAAGTCAGAGCACCCCAGATTTCACCAAGCCCCACCACTTATTATGCTCAGTGACCTTGAGCAGTCTGTTTTTAGTGTCAGTCATGATATTCTTTCAACAAATATTTGTTGAGTGCCTGAGAATACCTACTTTGGGATTGTTGTGATTGTTAATTCAATGAATACACATAAAGAGCTTAACATAGTTCCTGGCACGTGTTTAATGCTTGATAAACAGAGATTATTATTTATTATTATTAAAAACTGTGGGTAAAAGCATGTATTACTTTTGTTCTGTGAATGTAATACAGCAAGAAACTTCCTTGGAATGTGCTTCTGTGGCTTTCTTAGATAAATGGAATACTCATGAGGTTAGTGGGATTTAGAGCAGGATTATTCTTTCGTATAAGCCAGTAAATGCCTTAGCTGTTTAATAAAACATTTCCTGGATTCATATTTAAAACTGAACTGACTTCCTACTCTTCAAAGCCAATTGTTATTTTTCTCTTCCTATCTTCATATGAGTTCATTTCTATAACAAACAGGTGATCTCAGGCCAGAGAAACAATAAAAATAGTGCCTTGTGTTTACCTTGACTCTACCAAGTGGCCATGGTTAAGAGATTTCATATTAGGAATTCTTCCTTGTAATTGAGTAGGATGAAATAAATTTTAGAGCTAGAAGGGTCCACAAGCCTTAAAAATCATCTGGGATGATGTTTTATCTTTTTTTTTTTTTTTTTTTTTAAAGTAAAGGGATTCTAATTCCTCTCACCTTCTACTAACTTTTCTATAAATGGAATTGTATGTAGTAGCCCATTATTTGAGGCAAGAAAACAGACTAGCTCTGGTTGAAGTGGGATAAGAAGACAAGAATTGGCCTTTTCTGCTTTTTGCAGTCTACTTTTTTTATATGGCGGTCCCTGAGCTATCCCTTGGATGAAGTTACAAAACAAAAGGAAAAAATCACTACATAGCACAATCAGTGCTTTGAACAGGTGAAGAGGGATCTGGTTTTCTTCTCCCCGCCTGACCTCACTGACAGCTCTTCTCAATCTCCTCTGCTGAATCTTCCCCTTTTTCTACTACTTGGGCTCTATAGGACTCCATTCTTGGACCTCTTTCTACAGGCCCGTCTTTGGTGATTCTAATCTCGTGGCTTTCCATTCCATCTATATGCCCTTGATTTGTAATTTCATACCTCCAGGCCAGATCTCCCTCATGAACTTTAGACATATTTCTATCTGCTTAATGGACATTTTTCTTGGATATCTGATAGCTCAAAATTAATATGTTCCAAACTGGACTCCTGGCCTTCTCCAGCAGGCTGATCTCTCTTATTTAATAGCAACTCTGTCCTTCTTGGTACTTGGACTCAAACATCTTAGAGTCTTCTTTGACTCTCTCCTTCTTTCTTGGCCCACATTTAATCCATGAGAAATTCTGTGGGCTCTCATGTCAAAATGTATTTTGAATCAGGAGAAATGTATTTCTCCTTCCTTGCTAGAGATCTGTCTCCTACCATCATTATTTCTCATCTGGATTATTGCAATATATGACCTATCATTCAGGGTGATGATATAATTTATCATTTGAACTAGGATATTTTGAAGACTCAAAGGAAAGTGGAGATTAGTATTTGCATTGGTACACACTGTCCAGGATCATTTTTGGACAAATAGGAAATATAGTCACCCCACCTTTAACTCATCTTCCTGTTCTGCCCTTGCTGTCTTGAAGTCTAATCCTAATATATCAACAGCCAAGATGCCTTTACTAAAATCTAGCTTTAGATCACATCATATTGTCCAATGCCCACTCATTTTTCTCAAAGTAAATGCCAAAGTCCTCACAAGGTTCTGTGTCATCTGCTCCCCCATGGCCCTCCACCCACATTTCCTAAAACTCTCTTCCTTCACCTCTTTACTGTTCCTCAATCATGCCACAGATGCTTCTACCTCAGGACCTTTGCATTAACTGTTTCTCAGCCTGAAATGCCCTCTCCCTAAATATTTGCCCAGTTGCATCCCTTATATCCCTCAATTGTCACCTAGTCATTGAGACCAACCTGCATGATGTTAAATTATAACCATCCCTTTCTATCCCATTCTTTAATTTTTAGTAGCTTTTATTATCTTCTAATATTTTATATTATTTGCTTACTTATCATATTTATTTTCTGTCTTCTGCCAATAGAATGCGTATTCTACGTGGATGGGAATTTTTTTGGAGCGGGGTGCTTGGCCTCTACTGCATCTCCTGCATTTAGAATAGGGTGGCATATAGTTGTGACTCCAAAGAGATGTGTTGATGATTGAGAAAAGAAGCCTCAGAAGCTTAAAAGAGCTTCCTTCAAATCATTTGGTGACTTGCAGAATGCCTGAACCTGGAGCCAGAATCCCTGATTTCCTACCTCAGGGATTTGGTGGGGTCTGATTGAGGTAACAGACCAAACTACTGATTGTTCCAGTGGGCTCTAGTGTAACTGGGCACTTTATCTTGCTCAGATTGAAGCCATTTTCACAATCTGTGTACTGAATAAGACATTAGAAATGGCTCACAACTATTGTATGTAGAACTAATTCTTAGAAGCAATTCTTAGTCTTAAGAGTAATGATGTGCAAACATCTTTATTCAGAGAATGATCCAAGAAGAATTTCTGCTTCAGTATTATAGAACTAGAGAAGAAAACTGCCCTTTTGCCTCAGAAAACAGAATAATCCTTTGTAATTGTCTATCTCTGAGGAAGGGAATGGTAGGTGCAGGCTGGCATCTGCTTATTTGGAAAACTGGACCTCTAGGGCTCTATGCAGGTCTATTTCCATCTGCCTTGATTTCTTTGAAAATACAATTTTTGCTTTTCTGCAGGTATTAGTATGACAAGTATTCATAGGTAAACTGCTGCTAGTAATGTATGATTTCTTTCATTTCTTATACCCGAAATGTTTTTTCTAAACTCTTTCCAAAGGTTTTTTCTAAACAAGAATCCGAAGTAACTGTCTAATATTAGTGGCTTTGACTTTTCTACTTTCCTCCTTTAATAATTTGCCATATTTATACATTGCTTTCAAAATGCCACTCAACTATTTTATTGAGGGCCTATCTTGCATCTCCAATTAAATATAAAATCTTCTAAAGATGGGAGTGAATGCCATGTTTTTTTTTTGTTTGGGTTTTTAGTTTGTCTTCCTTTTTACTACTTTGTGCTTAAAAGCAAGGCTTAGAAGGGCTGATGAGGGGATTGAGAACTGATTCTATTTCTGGTTTTAGTACCAGGTTTATCTTTGTGAAATTGTCTTCATTTATACAATGATAATACACTACTAATAAAAATGCTAGTGGGTGGGGTCATCAAATAAATAATATATGTATTGGTATTCATTGGGTTGCCTCTCCTGGATCCTCACTTTTGGGGTAACTGACCCCCAGCTTATTCCCATCTACATGATTACAATGGCTGGGCTCCTGCAAGCCATATTTGAGCAATGTGACCTTTTTTCCTACTCAGGTAATTGAACCACAGCTGGGAACCTGACAAGGGAGGTACTAAAAACACTTGGAATTAGGACCAAGAAATTTTGGTTTCATTTGGTCATTTTTTTAATGGAGAAGAGGCAAACTCAGAAGGTTTTGATTGGTGATACTTTTCTACCATACAGTTGAATCAGAGAGAATGTAGTTCTGCACTTAAAAACAATAAAATAAAGACGAAAAAGAAGATTTGGGGGGTTCCCTAGACAAGAGCATTCTAATTCCTCATTCTTAAGGCTCAGTTTCATTCCTGCCTTGAGGTCAGTGAGATAGCCTGGTATCCACATAATTATTATTATTATTATTTGTTTTAAGTAGCTTGAGTTGGTTTATGTTACAGCCAAAATCATTCCGATTAATACATTACATGTGAAAGTGATTTGTACATCAGATGCGGTTGAATACTACTGGGTGGTTGGGTGGCTGCTGCTGCTGCTTTTTTTTTTTTTTACTATGTTTCAGAGTCTCTTTTTATGCTTGAACTGTGGTGGCAGAAGGGTTAAGAGTTTTTTTATATATATATATTTTTTAGTTGTAGATGGACACAATATCTTTATTTTTATGTGGTGCTGAGGATCAAACCCAGTGCTTCACACGTGCGAGGGGAGCACTCTACCACTGAGCCACAACCCCAGCCCTGGGTTAAGATTTTGAGGTGAATACACACCTTCACCTCCAGTTCCATCCCCAGGGAAGACACCAAGGAATCCTTTGCTACCAATAGCTAACAAATATTATTTCCTCTGTGCTGCGTCAACCTGATTTAGCAGACAAGAAAGGGATTGGAACTTGTGTGATAGCTAGCTAAGATTGAGTCCAAAAAGGAAGAATGCAGACTGTGAGAAGACTTTGGATTAAAAGGTTCCTAGAGCAGGAATTATGGGGCAAGTGTTGGTGGGGTATAGACGAATGGAGCTGGTGGATTCAATTTTGTAGCACGCTCTCAGCACCACTCCAGAGAACTCGCAGGGACCCAGGGCTGGGCTTCCTACTGAATGCTCTTACCTGGTCCATTTTGGTTTTTCTCATACCACTTCTTAAAATAACCTCTAAGAATGGAGATAAAACCAGATGTGCTGGTTTGATCAGCATGTTTATCAGACAGATGTGCTGCAGGGCCGAGTACAAAGACCTGTGAGTTGAACGTCTTCCCTTTAGTTTCCAATTGAACTTTTAACACCTTTAAAAGAAATTCTAACACAAAGGATCCATTCAAGTTTTTGACTGTAGGGAAGTCAAAACCATTGTGGACAAGCATCTTAGCTGTTGAGATCCAGGTAAAATCCTGCTGGACTTTTCTCTACACCTCCCATGTACAGAGTCAATAAATGAGGTTCATTGTAGGTGCTCATATTGGAAATAACTCTGGTGTTTGAAAACAGGTGAGCAACCTTGTCTTCTGTTTTTTTTAAATATTTATTTTTTAGTTGTAGGTGGACACAATATCTTTATTTTATTTTTATGTGGTGCTGAGGATCGAACCCAGTGCCTCCCGCGTGCTAGGCGAGCACGCTACCACTGTGCCATAACCCCAGCCCCAGCAACCTTGTCTTCTGAGAGGAATGTGTGGGTCTTCATGGCAAATGTCATAGATGGTACAACATGCTGGGAAAAACCACATTTCTTGGGAATCTCTTCTTTAATGTGAAATCTCAAGTGCTTGGCCAACAAGTGGAGCTGGATCTGTCACCTGTCACTGGGAAATGGGAGGGGTGTCTTTAACACACTGGAACTGTGGTTGTTTTTAGAAAGTGGCAGAAAGGTATGATCATGGGAAAATGGGGAATATAGAGCGGCCTGACCTAACGCATCCCTTGCTGAGAGGCAGCTTGTGAGCAAAGGAACAAGAAGCTTAGGCAGCATCATGGTCCTTGTTAAAGGACCCAAATGAGCTGCAAATCTACTATGGGAGTCATAGCATCTTTAATGAGGTGTGCAGAGGTAACTCATTTTCCCCAAAATTTACCTTCTCTCCTCTGTGTACATTGATTTTAATAGGTTTAAAATATCCTGAAAAAAAAAGATGGACATGTGATTTTTCTCCTCCAAAAGTTCTCTACGATGGTATGTTCTCTTTAAACATTTAGATTATTAACTACCATCTGTAAGCATTTGATGATGTGCCAATTTGGAAACATCAAATATAAAGATTTATGGCATTGTAAATTGTACATAATTGTTATATTGTGAGTCAGTAATTTTAAAATGTTCTAAAGATAAGAAGGAAAGAAAGAGTTGTGTTCTTTGGTCTGCATATAAAACAAATAACAGAGGGGCATGGTATTAGCTATTCACATGCAAGTCCTGAGATAAGTGGCATGATAATGCTCTCATATTGATTTCTCCGCAAGTAATGAGCATTCTATAGTTAAAGAAGGATACACTTTGGAATTAGATCTCTGTGTGGATTGGCTTCACTACAAGTATAGCATCGTGAGCCACGTATGCAACCTCTGAAGACTTCAGTTTCCTTTTTGGACATTGGCAATAGAACTCACTTCATAGAGCTGTAATAAGAATTAAGGGGAGATACTCGGAGCTAAAAGAATATGACTTCCTGCTGTATGCCGTCTTTTCCTACAGGCTTTTACAACCAGTAACTGTATTGTTATTTGATGTCTTTACTCCACCTCTCCTCCAATTAAATTTAATTTTTCATTCATTTTCTCTCCAGAGGTGACATTACAAAATAGGAACAACCGAACCAGTATAAACAAACCCTTAGGAATAAATTGATTAATTACTGCTGATTGGTTTGAGTGTAGTGCCTGGTATTTAGTAGGTACCCAGTGCTTTTGATTGGTTGGTTGCTAATCAGATACTGTAATTTAAAATTTTAAGCTTTATTTTAACAGGGGCAGCCACAGTTGTCAAGCAAGGAATTAAATCTTTCTTAGAAACATATATCTATGTATGAAAAGGTGGTGTGATTTGTTCCAGAGAATAGGATTAGAGGCAAAAGTGATGAGTCCTAGAGAAGATAATTTCAGCTAAATTTTAATAACTTTATAAATTAGAATTGTTCATTTGCACAGTGAGCATTCTTGTGAAGCACATTATGAAATGATCTTAATGATCTTAAATATACTCCTTTTTTTTCTGAAATGTTTCCCTACTTAAATTGTGGGGTTTTAAAAATATTTTAAATATATTATGTGTTTAAATATGTACATATATATTTTAATTAATTGAAATCCTAGGAGCTTTGATTTATATACACAAAGCAGGTAATGTTTGTGAACTTTAGTTCGTCATTGTGCATTAATATTTTGGAGTACCAGAGCCATGTCCCTTCCTGGCCAAGCATTGTAAAGGTTTGGCCTCGTCTCACGTGAACGGAAGGCACAGGAAGTTCAGTAATAAGTGAATACAGGTTGTCCTCCGCCTCTGCTTGTGATTCATCCTTGGAAGGTCATAAAGTGAGCACTTAAAATTTGATGGCACATCGAATTAGGTAGCTAAAATCAGAAAAAGGTTTTCTAAAACACTGTTCCTGGGAATCCTGTGTGTTCTTCACTGTCTCCTCCTGACAAGTACTCAAGGCTGTGGTGGGGTGGGGGACAGGGATGACCAGAAGGGTATCTAAAATTGGTGGCAAATGAGGGGCAGTTTTATGCTGATTTTTCTATCAGATAGACTTTATGAATCCAGTGAGTCCCATCCTAAAGATGTCCTTGTCTCCAACGCTAAGGGGTGGCAGTAAGGAAGGGGAAGAAAGGGCTATACCCAAGTGCCTTTTCTATTCTGCTGTAATCTTGCACCTGTTTTAAAAGACTAGCTGTTAACAGAAACTGATTTGATACATCTAATTCAAATGGAGAAGGAAATTTGAAATCTCAGTGAATTCTGAGAGCTGTATTTCTAGCAACTTGAACGACATCAAACCATTCCAGATGAGGTGGTAGAAGCTTTGTCCTTGAAGAGCCCTTCTGTGAAGGGCTGATATTAAAGGAATAAGGACTGAGAAGGTCAATCCTAAGTTCTTTTACAATTTGGTGACTCTATGGGAATTTTTAAGGTAAGATGCAATGAATTCTCACTCTAGAGGTGAAAGTTCTGGACTAGAAAATTTCCCATGTGATTCTGCTTATTCAGCCCCAGCTTGTTGGTACTGTGAGCGTTTCAGTTCAGTTGCTGGGTCAGTTCTCTATATTTTCTCTAGTGCTATTTCAACTAAGGGGTCAATCTAAATTCTTCTCTCTTGTTCTAATATTTAGGTGTTCAGGAGGAAGCTACAGAAACACCTTGGATTTAATCATGGCAAATGATGTGTTTACCTCAGAACAAGTTAATGAAAAACCTGGAAAATATCAATTTGGTCATAATTCAGAGTCCAGAAAGCAGTAAATAATTCTAGCACCTTTCTGTACCTGTGAAACAAAACTAGCTTTGTTTTATTTTTTTTTTTCTATCTTCAATCTATTTTCTGTTTTAAATCTCATTGGGATATATTTTCAGTTTGGAAAGGCTCATTACAACACAAATTTTTAGAGTAGGGTTTGAAAAACACAAAAGCATAAGTTCTACTAACTCATACTGTCTTGAGTTGTCTGGATGGACACACACACACATTCAAATAGAGAGGCCTGTCAATCTACTAGCCCGATACATGGCACAAACATTTTAGTTTGACAGTGTATACTTGAAGCCACATATCTGTATGAACATTGGTCTCTGAATCCATTTTTATTTTAACAGTCTTTGCATTCTAATTGGCAGATTAAACATTCAGTTGCAGGTTTTTAAAGGTCTGTAAAGAAGAATTTATGCTAAAATTATCTCTGCTTGGCCCACATAGCTTGGGTAGGAGGAAGAAGTGAGCATCAGCCTGGTGCTAACATTGTTTCCTGAGACCAGACATTGAAGTGGAAGTGCAAGGAGGGCATGTACTCCTTCAACCAAAATTTATTGAGCAACTGCTAGGTTCCAAATCTTTTGTTAGATATTATGGACACGACTGCCTACCTTACTGACTTAACAATTGGCATATTGCTAGAAATTAGGGATTGCTTACAAGATCTCTATAAAAGGAAGTAGGAAATCAAGTCACACAGCTGACTGGAAGAGAATGATCCCAGCACAATCCAAGGGGTATATCCTAATTCTCTACAATGGGTAGGCTCCCAGAGATCAGGCTGCACAGACTTTGTAGCTAAGAGGCCAATGGTAAACCCTCATGTTGGAGGCCAATTCAAGAACAATTTTAATGTGTTATATCATAAATGTCTTAGCAGAAATTCAGTCAAGCTAGTGAAATAGAAACCAAGTGAATTTTATGTGAGCAAGAGAATAAAAAATTTTAATCCCATTACTTCATTAAAAGTAAAAAAGCAATGTATCTATAGATTCCAAACTAGGTAGTGTTATTGAATGCTTATAGGAGCTGTGTGTATTTTATAGACATATTCTCATTTCATCTTCAATGCAAGTTCTATAAAATGTATAATATTATTATCTTGTTTTCCCATTAGGAAATTGAGGCACAGAGAGGTTAGTTATTGAATGGGAAGGAAGAAGGTGGATTGGTTTCCCAATCTCTGACTCTGAAACACATGCCTGTGTTTATATAGCTCCTGGAGTTGGATTAGGCATGCTGGGAAACCCAAAGCTCCTACTTCTCTGATCCTCTTTAGTCCACTCAATGGCCTCATTATCTTCCCATGCCAGAAATCTGGGAGTCATCTTAACATGTTTTCTTCCTCTCTACCCCTTCTCCTTATCCATCGGTCCTGAAGATCTGATTATTTTAATTTCTAGTATGTTTTGAATCTGCCTTTAGTCATCCTTTTTTACCTAGACAACTTCAATTTCTTCCTAACTGATGTCTATCTGTCTTCTAATTCAGTCTTTACCTGTTGCCGGGGTGATCATTCTAACAACAAAGATATTCATTCCACATCTTGGTGACTTTCAGACCCATCATGATCTGGACACTCCACCCATTCCTTGATCTCACTGTGTACTCCAGGGACCTTCAACTCATTGAGGTTGACTGAATATGCTGAGGCTTCTATGCTTCTGCCTATCCTTTTCTCTATGAACAGAATGACCTTCTTGTAGTTTTCTACCCAATACACTGGCCCTAATGTCTCCTTCTCTGAGAAGCTGTCACCTGCCCTTCCATACAGAGGCAGGCCCTTCTATCTTTGCATTTGTGCCTCTAAACAGCCACCTTTTCCTTCCTGCCTGTCTTCTTCCACTGTACCATGAGTGTTTCAGGACCGAGAAGTAACACCTGTCAGATAGATGCTGTGCATTAGGAAGAGCAGCTCATAGCAAGAAGGAAAATCAGTAACAGGTGCTTGCAGAACCTGGGCTCAGAGGTTCTCAGAGGGTAATCAGAGGAGAAACTTTCCATTTAGGCATCTATGAGGGCTTGGACATCTGTTTTGTTCAACTCATATGATAAATGTCTGCCCTGCCAGAACAGGCACTCTGCCTTTCTGAAATGTCCTAATTTATTTAGGCTTTCCACTCACTTTGTTAATTATGCTGTTCTCTGAGTCTTCTCCAGAATTATGCTGTTCTCTGAGACTTCTCCAAAGTCGTCATCTTCTACATATGGTGACTCTCCTTACTAACCAAATGGAGTCCCTCTGTCCCTGATCATGAGGAAACCTCAGAGGAACATGATGTTTCCTCCTTCCTGAAGGATATATTCTCTACATTTCTCTGCAGTTCAACTTAAAAAAAATAATAATTGACAGTGTTTCACTCATGGGTTTTCTTTTGGGTAACTTGTGAAATGGGGCTTTTGCCACTGTAAAAGTGATATACCCCCATTGGGAGCTGAGTTTTTCTGGGGTCATCACTCTCTAAGGATAGCAAATCCTGGCATGTATGTAGTCTTGTCACAACTCCATACTGCCCTTTGAAGGCATCACAGACTGCTTACAGCATTCTATGTCACCAAGCCTGGACACAACCTCAGGATCTTGCTCAACTTAGCATTTCAGGCAGCTACCAATCATTTGGAGTTGATACCTAACAAGAAAACTGCTATTTTCAACCCATAAGGTTAATTTGACCTGTGCTCTTGCACTGACCATAGCTTGCCTAGTGTATTTCTTGGAGACAATGGAACTGTCTTTCCCCAGGAACCATAACATAATATTTATTAATTTTGTCTTATTCCCATGATGCTATTAGGTCCTTATGAGTAAAAATTTTAATATCTACAGCAATCATTCTGGATTAATGCTACAAGCCCACAAAACCCAGATGTATTTGCACACGCCAGCAGCAGGGACTACTGTCATCTGCACGGTAGTCCAAGGCCACCTGACTATTAATGCACTGGCTTTTCACATTAAGCTCATAGGTTTAAACTACTGATAAAACTAATGAGATCATGTGCAATGGTTTGTGAAACAGAAAAAAGAATTTCAAAAGCTATTGAAGATAATTAGGCTCATTTCAAAGCAAAGGAACAAAGGTCGTCATGAACGTGTATGGAAACAAACACAATAATAAAAGTCAGTGAAGGAAAATGGAAAGCTAGTGTGCAGTTAGAATCTCACATTATTCACTAAGATACATATTATACTTCATTTCATTTTATTTTTATTTTTACCTCAAATTAGTCTCAAGGACAAGAAAACCCACATGGATGTCCTTTGAAATCAAATTGCAAATATCCAGTCTATTTGAGGGTAAAATCTAACTTTAAAATAAAAGCATACTAGAAGCCTACTGAGAGGAATTGAGTGTCTATGGGGCAATACTGAACATGATAAAGAGGCTGAGCTGGCAGACAGGGGTGTTCTGTGTTTCTGTCAAGTCTCTTCCTGGTGCCACTGTGTGACATTGGCAGATGACTTAAGGTCTCTGAACCTCACGCACTGCACACGTAGACTGGAGATAGTTATAACACCTATGCAAATATAAAGTGAGGTAATACGGTGAGGCACTTCAAAAGTGTGGCATAGAACTAGCTCTCAACCAACAGGGACAACTTTAGGTCAAGCAGACCTATAACAAATGAAAATGCATCCAGTGAGTTGATACATTTTATTATTTAAATTTCAGTTAGAAAGATTGCCCTTGGTTTAGGCAGTCTATCATTTCTCTTGGTTTTCCACCAAGAGACTTTTTTTTGAGGGTGGGGTACCAGGGATTGAACTCAGGGGCATTCGACCACTGAGCCACATCCCCAGCCCTATTTTGTATTTTATTTAGAGACAGGGTCTCACTGAGTGGCTTAGAGCCTTGCTTTTGCTGAGGCTGGCTTTGAACTTGCAATCCTTCTGCCTCAGTCTCCCAAGCCACTGGGACAGGTTTGTGCCACCACACCGGCTTCCACCAAGAGACCTTTACATAAATGGAAAAGTAGAACTGGAGGGGAGATTGTCTCTAAGCAAGCCAAACCAAGTCTGATGAGACCTTCAAGTCAGCATTGACTACCTGCTGTTGGCCAGGTGTGCCTTAAGGCTCCCAGTACTTCCTAATGTCCTGCTGGAAAGAGGTTAGAGACTTCCAGAAAAATCACTGCTATGGCAAAGACAGACATGATTCACAGGCTGCAGCCCTTTGCTACTGCTCCAGGAGTAGATTCAGACAACTTCTCTGTTGCCCCCACAACATTTGAGCCAACATATACTCAGAATAAGACAGAAATGTCTAAGATGGGCCCTAAAACCCAAGGAGTAGGTAGCTTTTATGGGCAAGTAGAGTTCTGAGCTCTACGGTCCTCACTGCAGTACCAAGTGAAATCAGCACTGCCATTCTTATTTTATAGACAGAAAACCCAAGGCACCAGGGGATTAAGTCATTTGTATTGGAACAAGATTTTACTAACTCCATAGAAAGTTGACCTAAACTTTAAGTTTAAAACTTAAACATGGATAAACCACATCCTTTATTTAAACAATATTTTACAGTCTATGATGAAAGAATACTTAGAGATGGAATTTCCAGATTGACTGTTCACGAATTCACAGAAAAATCATGCAACTTTCCATTCATTTAGCAAACATTTATTCAGCACATACCAAGTGCTAGTCACTGTGATAGGTCCTGGAGACATAAGGTTGTTTAAGACTAGTACCTGCACTCAGGGAAATGAGGGGACACAAAGGTAGAGGAGAATAATAATAATAATAATAATAATAATATAGATTCTGAAACAGTGGAAAAATCTGTACGTGTTATAGTTGAGGCCCAGAGAGGAGTCAAGTCCTAAAAGATCACTTTGTTTTGCCCTGGGTAGGCTTGGCAACAGAAAGAATGCTACTGAATCCTAAGAGTTGAAATCCTTGCCAACTTTGAACTCACAAATTGGCAAACACAATATACATCTAAGTGCGAAAAGTCATGAATGCATGTGAGCATAGAATGTTATCTTTTGTGTTTGGTGTCTGAAATGAGATTGCAATTATTTTACAAATCCTAAGGAAAAAAATGGGATTTGGAATCTCCTACAATTTGACCTTTAAATAATAATTCTCTGCTGATAGCTATCTGACCAAAGAGGAGGGTCTTGGCCTTACTACCCCAGGGAAAGGCTGAAATCAACCCAGAGGTTTGATGGTTGGGAGGAGGGTGGAGTACCAGGCCTTGCCAAAATTAGACTCAGCTTTTAATCCATTTGTGCACTTTTTGCTTGAAACGTTCCCTCATGTTGACTTTGAACACCCATTTACTGGGTTTCCTCCTAACCTACCAGTGTTCCTCAGCTGACTCTTCGTTCTCTCTCTGCCATGTCCAGGTTGTTAGGGACCCCTGCATTTCCTCACAATACTCTTTCCCTAGCTAATTGCATATTCCGCCTTAACTTTGATCACAACAGAAATGTCAATCAGTTTTGCTTTCACCATCTTAGGTCGAAACTCTAACATCCAGATCCATACATCCAATTCCACACAGGATTCTTACCCAAGTTCCCCCAACAAAGGCCTTATAAGATGGAAATCAAGGAGTTCCCCTCTATACTCTCTGTTGTCTGCCTAGTTCAGGAATTCTCTGACCTGAGCACACATTTGAGGGACTTTGGAAACATACTTGTGCCTGATTAACCAACTAAATCAGAAACTTGGATGGGGGTCTCCAAGTGAGTTTAATGTGTAACCTGGTCAAGAACCATGGCACATGTCGTTTCATTTGGAATAGATGAGTCATCTTGGTCTTTTCCTTTTCATTATTCTTTATATGTAGCCACTTGACATTTTTCTACTAACTAGTTCTTGACTTTGCCTACTCTTTTTCATCATCAAACCACCACCCTAAACCAAGATAGCATCTTCTTTTGCTTGGGAAAAGAAAAAATCCTTTAAGTGTTCTCATTTCCTTTCGCACCCATGTTATCACCCACAAGGCAGCCAGGGCAATTTAAGCTTCAAATACTGCACTCGCTTTTTGGTTGCTGGTAGAATAAGGTACAGATTCTGATGGTCTATCAAGAGGTGGATACAGGACTGTAGCTCCTTTGCTTTGGTCTAATCAGCAAACGTAACCCAGCTCTTCTGTTTAGAAAATTCATCTTCCTGACTCCCAACACACTGGGTGGTCATTTGGTCAAGTCTCCCAGAGGTGGGCATGGTGACTTATGCCTTTCAGGTTAACAATGGTCCTCTTGCCTTACAGTTTTGGGGGCTAGTGTAGAAGCAGCCTTGCCTCTGGGTTCAAAGTGAAAGGATGAGAAAAGAGACTATTGGCAACCATCTTCCTTTCTCCAGCTCACACAGATCCAATCTGTTACTCCTGGAAACAGGGAAAGCCTCTTGATGATTAAAAATTGTTCAAGTAATATATTATCTACTTTCTTTCTTGTTCAACTGTTAATTCCATGAAGCTATCATCTATTCATGCTTAGTTCACTGAAGAATCTTTCTAGCACATAGAAAGGCATCATTCTCTGATAGATGAATGAAAAAATGAATGGATAAACCACAGTCTCGGAGACATATACTGTAAAAAAATCAGAGCAAGAAAACAAATATCTATGGAAGGTTTACATATCTGGTTTATAAAATTTCATTGTACTGTCTTCACAAAAGTGTCCTGAAATGCAGAATGCAAATGAGAGAATGTGTGGCCACCCTCCCTGGCTCTCTCCCATCAGAAGATGCTCCCCTGACAATTTTAGGCTCCTTTTTCTAATAAAGTAAGATTTCTATCCTCAAGCACTGCCTGACAGTCATTGTGGGCTGCTTTATTTTATAATCTGACATCACAATGGAAGGGGAGAGTATGCTGCTTAAACTCCTTAGAACGGAGTTGTATTGAAAATGACTATTGATTCATGTCCATAAAGTAAGCAGCTAGGGAATGATAAAAGAGGTAGAAGAGTTATAGAAACACGATTTTGTGTTCTGTCCAAAAAATGTTGTGCAATATGGGGATGCATTCATTCCTTAATAATTTAACCAAAATTTCTTTAATTAATTTAATCTTCCTTGCACTTTTTTTTCTTCATTGTGTTCTCAATGTTTGGATGTGGTCATTTGATTCCAGAGTATATTTGAAAATATATTTGGTACATTTAGAAATATTTTGGAAATTTACCAAGAGGGATTTTTATCAGAACTACTGTGTTTGTAAGACACTCATTATGTAGTGGTACTACAAAAAATGTGTCTTTATAAAGTTTCATATTTTATGAACAAAGCATATGTACAATATATACCATATATCCAACTACATGAACATATTGGAAAAATATTTACATTCATAAATGATTTAAAAATAGAATACTGACAGCAACAATAACATAAAACTTATATCATTATAACAAGTATATGACTAGTTATTAAGTCACTGGGCAAGAAAACTTGAGATGCCCTGAAATTGTGCAGTGCAGATATGAAAGAACCCTGGTAGAAGTTTCTCCATGTTTCATAATAGTCCTAAGAACAGATATGCATTGCCATTAAAAATATTGTGTTGCTAAAATCCACTTCTTAAAACTAAAAATCAACTTTTTAAACTGTCCCATTCAAAACAAATTTTGCTAAACAATGTTACGAAAAAGAATTATCTTTCTTAGCTGGGTGCACACCTGTAATCCCTGCACTTAGGGAGGCTGAGACAGGAGAATCTCAAGTTCAAAGCCAGCCTCAACAACGGTGAGGCACTAAGCAACTCAGTGAGACCCTGTCTCTTCATAAAACACAAAATAGGGCTGGGGATGTGGCTCAGTGGTCGAGTGCCCCTGAGTTCAATCCCCAGTACCAAAAAAAAAAAAAAAGAATTATCTTTCTTTTCTAAGGACTGATATTACAAAAGCATTGACCTGTGAAGGAATGATCAGGATTACATAGTCCAAAAAGCTGGAAAAATTTTTCAGGAATATATTTGGCAGTTAATTAAATTATTTTTCTGGTTTTTAAAAAATGCTGATGCTTTTGCAGTTTTAAAAAATTTGTGATTTGTTGTGTATTTTTTCTTGTTCTAAATAAATGCTTATTTACATAGTATTTTTGCTTTTCTTTCAGATGTAACATTCTTTTTCTTTCAGAGGTAGAACTTCCACCCTACAAGACCCGGATTCAACACTGGTAGGGATATCTTCCTTATGTTTTTGAAAACATGGTGATTTTACATGTTGACAAGGTGGTTTGACATCAAATAGCTGTATCAAAGTATTAGGTCAAAACGCCCTGCTTTGAACCAGCCCATCCCAGGGGTGAGGCCAGGGCTCTGCTGGCTCAAGCCTCATACTTGCAAATTAAGCTTTTGACTTTATCTCAGAGAAAGAGAGAGAGAGAGAGAAAGAGGTTAAAGCTACAGTTACCAGGATACAGAGCTGAAATCCACCACGTGCCTTTCTATGTGTGTACTATTATCATGCCACCTACCCTGGATGCATTTTAAATTGACATTTAAAGAAAATAATTACCTTATGGCTAGCACAATTATAGGCATTGTGCTTCCCCTTCCGTTACAGGCATTGTTTTGTTAAATGCAAACATTTAAGAGAGGTCCCAGTTTTCATAACAGGTTCTGCCCTGCCTCTATTCTTGGTCCCTTGTCTGTGAAAGCCACTTGTTTCTTTCCTCTTTCCCTTTCCCTTGGTGCCAGCACATAGCACATAGAAGGCCCTCAAAAGTTAGATTTTTGCTTCTCTACTTCCTTTACTCTTTTCATTAGGGCACTTTTTTTTTCTTTTTTTCTCCTGTCAGGTATGAGGAAACTTACAAAACGAAATCGTACCTAACACATTCCAATGGTATTAGCAATGGCTTCCTTTATTAAGCTGTCTGGTGTGACAGAGTCCAGGTTATGGTCTGCAACATAGCACCTAGGAACTGTCTTTACACCTGGCATCATTTCTCGTTGTTTCACACAGGCCCGCAACAAATGCCACCACCACCAGACTAAGTGGAAGGTGTTTCTCAAGAGGAAGATTTGAGTTTAACTGACCGAAGAGATTCTTAAACTCTAGTTCTTACCTTGTGCACAGAGTAATAGTAAGCAATAATTCTGAATTGTAAACACTTCATGGGGTATAGTGTCCTTCTGTAGTTGTCACCTCATGAAATCCTTTTAACAACTTTGAGGGGTAGATGTACTCTTTATCCCAATTTTAGAGAGAACAATGCTGTATGGGAGTTTTGGTGACTGACCCAAAATACCTTAGCCAAGATGTAGAGAAGCCTGAACTTAGACCCAGGAGTTTGTGACTTCTAGACCCCTTTATTTGCATGACATTGATATTATTGTTATTCAAGAACAGTAGCTACCTTTTCAACAGCCTCTGTCCCTTTCTTAAACTCTACAAGATCAAAGCCATTCTGGAAATACACTTGGCCGTATGGTAATGAGCAAGAGGTGGGTCTTGCTCTAGAAAGTTTACAGTCCAAGGACACATCTAGCCATGTAAACAATTGGCTATAATATATTACATGCAGGGCCTCCAGAGGCACAGATAAAATACAGTGGGACCAACCAGCAGAAGAAATGACCATAGAAGAAAACAAATGTAATCTTTCCCTACATTCTCATGTCCTATATTTCCCTGTTCTCATGTCCAATTCTTAGCTTACATGCTTTAAATACTGCAGTAGTTAATGCAGCTACTTAGAATTATTATAAATCAACTTCCTCTGCATCTTAGAGTTACTCCCAAGTTGACAAAGCAAATACAATAAAGAGTTGAGAGGGATATAGTGAAATTTCCCTACATTATAAATGTGTTTCCATTTTTCATCCTAGCTATCTGACTTGATTTATACTTTCTAATTTTTACATCCTTTTCTTTGCAATTTCTGTTGTAATCAAGTCCTTGTTCTGCAGATCTAAACAAGGCACACTATGCCACCCAGTGACAGCCATGCCTTGAATCAAACTCTAGGTTGAAACTGATGAACTAGATAAGTGGCTTTCACCTCTTCCTCTCCCTAGACTTAATTATTTTATTTGTTCGTGTGGCACCTGAAGAAATACGTGGAATTATGTAATCTATTAATAGCTATTCATGAAGAAAATTAAGAGCAGATACTACTGAGTCACACAGAATAATGAAATCTATTTATGGGTAAAGAGAGTATTTCTTTTGAGACTACTTTGGGGGGTTAATTTTTTGTATTAAAAAGGAATTATATGCTTAAATTATTTTTGCTTTTGTCTGTCAGCATGGTGCCTTGATTACAAGTGCATTCTAGCATTAAGAATTTTGTGCTGGCTATTTTCCCAACTTTCCTATAACACATGTGGAAATATGATGTTTGTTGGTAATGATAATTTCAGATAGATTTTCTAAGTTTGCTCATTAAGAAGCAGACTATATTAATTGCCTTATTTAAATTTTGAGACAAAGTCCCATACTTTAAAGCCTCTTCCTGCTAAATATTGTTCCAAACATGTACTCCCATGTCCCACATAGAAGTGCTTTGTTCCTTTCTAATCCCACTCCAGCCTCCTTGCCTCTTTTTAAAATTAGCTCCTTCTCACTCTCTTTCCCCTTAGATGAAGGACACATTTATTTACTAAGGCTCTTTTCTCATTCTTAATTATTTTTTCTATTGTCCAGAGAGTGAAGGTCCACACTCCAGTTTCATTTTCTTCTGATGAATCTCACCCTTATTGCATTAATCTTTATTTTTTAATTTTTTAAATTTTTAAATCTTTTGGACCTCTTTCTCTCTCAATATAATTTGTCTTGCTCATGGATTAAGGACCAATCTTCCTTCTCTCCAATTCTCTTTCTACCTATGCACCATTCTCACAAAATAAGTTCCCTTTAAATGTATGTTGGTGACAAGATTGAAGGTTTGAGCTACACATGATTCTCAGTTAATCAGGACTTTTTCCCTAAATCACTAAAACCCTCATTTACGCAAGCTTAGGGAAAAACGAAATCATTGACTTATATTATCTGAAAAGTCTAAGGATGAAACTTTTAGCATGCAAAGATCTATAGGTGCAAATAATATACCGACTTCCTCTATGAATTAAACCCTGGCAAATTTAGCTATTTCCCAGCAAATCGAATACCAGGGAGTAGGAGACCTTTGGTTGCTTGATATTTTAATGCAGACTCTCAGATCTGCAATGATTGGACCAATTCAGATCACTTGCTATCCCTGAGCCAACAGACTGTTACCAGAGGTATGGAATGTGCCAATTGCAAAAGCCTGAGTTGTATGTTCATTTTTGGAGTCTGCAAATGTGCATCAGCCCTCTTGGAACCAGAAGTTCTTAGGTGGCAGGGAGTAGTATATCCTCATGAAAATTAGGGTGCTGGTATAGAAAAGGGGAAATGGATGCTGGCCAGGTAAACACATAAGCTATTCATTGTAATTTTCTTCCCAGGCTGAACCTTTCTGAGCTCTGTTTCTTGTATTTGGATTTTGAACCATGTCCACCTCTATCAAGAATACCATGGAACCATGGCATTTACACTTAATATTAATAGTAAATCTTGAACAGTGATTTAGATTTCCCTTTTAGAAATATAGTAGAATATAAATATCTGCTATTTCTTTCTTTCCCTGGTTACTAACAGTAGCTTGGACAATACGGAAGATCCTTGGCAGAATATGATATGATTCCATGCTTGATCCCATGTCTCTGATTCCTGCCTGTCCCCTCTGGTCTCAGAACTTGGCTTCATTTCAGGGCTTTGGGTGCTATCCTGGCTTGTCTGTCTTATGTGGGAGGCATGCTGGGTACCTCACAGGTTGAATTCTTGCCTTTGGACTGTAACACAATTTGTTTCCTAGTTGTTGTGTCTTACTAGCTGGGTGGCTTTGTTCAATGCTTAACTTCACCAACATCCAGCTAACATCCTACCAAATTCCTATTTCCTAGGGTGGTTACAAGGATTTTTAGAATTCATGTGAACATGAATGTCTTGGCATATAGACAGTGGTCAGTAAATGATGATTGAAATCACATCCTCAGCCGATTAGCCTCCTGCTTGGGCTTTTAGAATTCTCCTCTCTCATTTCCTCATCACATCTCCTTTATCTATTCTTGCTTGGTGAGTTCTTTATGAATTAGTATACTTTTTATTGCATTTATTGAGTGCACACTGTTTATAAGCATCTTAGATTATTCATATGGTCCTCACAACAAGAATATAGGTAGGTAGCATTTCTTCCTTTCGGATGGGGAAACTGAGGCTTAGGAACGTATGCAGTAAACGGGCAACAACTTGTCACAAAGCTGTAAGGACAGGCCTGGTACTCAGGTCAGGAATTAGTCTGACCCCCTTGTTCTTATTGCATGAGTCATTTGGAAACTTTAGTGTGCGTAAAAGTACCTTCAGTGTATTCAAAATACAGACTTTTGACATAAGGGGATGGCTCTGGCAGGTCAGAACGAAACCTCAAAGTGATTCTCCGTGGTGCCTGGCAAACCTCAGGTCCTAGGCCAACTGTAGATGCCTGACCTCCCTTTCTGTAGTTTCCACCTTCCCACTTCTTTCACGGAAGGATGGAAATGCCTGCTGCCTGCTGGTGGTCCTGTATCTGCCCTGCTGCCAGGCACCTGGTGGCCCTCTCCTGGACTCCCTGCTTTTTCAAACAATTCCTTAATCCTTTGAGCACCCCACGGGTCCTAATGTGATCCTCATTTGAGTCCTTAGCATTTGAACATGTCAAGAGTAGATTTTAGAGTTGTTCACATTAGCATATGCACATAAAACAGGAACTCGGTTTACTGGTTATTTTTGTATTGTGTAAAAACCCACTTAGTTCTCTTCAATTTATAGGTTTGGTTTTCTTCAATGAGTTTATAAATGCTTGAGAAGAGGGACTGGTCTTCCATTTTCTCTGTGTTACCTGAGAACTCACCATGATTTGTAGATGCTCAGCAAAGATGACTGACTCATTAATTTATAATAGAAGATGTATGATACATGTTCATTGACTTAATTAGTCATTCAGAGTTTACCACTATTTCATGGACCATTGGATTTTTGTAACTGAAAATCTTTTGAACATTTACACTTGTTTTTTAACCTTAAACATTCAGAGGGGTGGAAACAAAAAATAACCCAATGTAGCCACAGAGGTAAAATATTTAACTAAACATTCTTTTTTTTTTTGCATAAAGAAATGTTTATGTTTAACCAAGATTTCTTAGGTTATAGTCAGATGGTCAAACCTTTAAAAACAAATATGCACACACAAATAGGCACAATTTACCTCAAAATGCATCTACTGGGGGATTACTTCTGCACTTCTAATGCTTTTGGGAGCTCAAGTTATTTCTAAAGCTTGTACCAGCTTGGATGAATATTCTGTCCTTGGGCATAGAAGTCATTATCAGAAATGATTATTGAGACCCCCCATTGTTCTGTAATAGCATAAGTAGTTAGAGGAGGAATTATAAAATAATATACTTGTCTTCAAGGAGTTTACAATCTAATTAAAGTGATAGAAAATGTGTGCAGAAAGTAATTGGGAGTAAACAGTTGTTTATGCTCAGGATTTCCAAGATTTTAAGAATTATCTACTTTAAATCTCTCTTTATTTTTAAATAAATAAATTTATTTAAATAAATAATTTATTTTTAACTAAATCTCTCTTTATTTTTCAAATAAAGAGACTGGAAGAAGAATGAGAGATGAAGTGTTGTGGCCAAAGTCATAGAAAACATTAAAGGGTAAAGGTATAGCCTGAACTTGATCTCTGATCCTTTTTCTCCTATATATGGAGCTTTTCCAAACCACAATAAAACCTAAACTCAGAAAAAGAAAGTTTGCATTTTGCCAGAGTGTTAACAACCTAATGGGGATGGCCAGGACCAGAAGACTTGCCAGATGAGAGTCATTAGTCACATCAAGGGGTGAACACCATTCAATTCTAGCCAGGAAGCTTACTCTCATGAGAGTGAGTGTGGGAATCACACAATTTCAGGTGGTAGGCAGAGACCTGGGTTTCTAGAGAAGTATTGGCCAGCAAAAATGTAATTCAAGCCATAAATGCCAGACATATATATAATTTTAAAATTCCTAGTAGACAAAAAAACGTAAATAGAAACGGGTGATATTAATTTAATAATACATTTTATTTAATCCAATATCTCTAGTGTATTATTTTAACATGTAATTTATATGAATGAAAAAGATTTCACTTTTGCTTTTGTGCACTAAGTATTTGAAATCCAGTGTATGCTTTACACTGAGAGCAGGAATGTTTAATAGCTGCAAGCTGCTTCTGTAACAGACTGCCAATATCTAGAGAATTCTCATCAATGAAACAGATTGGGAGAACAGCATTAATGCGGTCTAAGAATTTCTTAGAGAATGCTTCTTTGGTTTCCCTAAACCTTTTGGGTTTAGGTTTGTAGGATCTGGTTAGAATGCAGATTCTGACTTTTGAGGTCTGGGGTCAGTGTAGGATTCTGCATTTCTTTTATTTGTTTGTTTGTTTGTTTATTTATTTATTTAATTTTGGTACAGGGGATTGAACCTAGGGGCACTCAACTACTAAGCCACACCTCCAGTCCTTCTTTGTATTTTATTTAGAAACTGGGTCTCACTGAGTTGCTTAGGGCCTTGTTAAATTGCTGAGGCTGGCTTTGAACTCACAATCTTCCTACCTTAGCCTCCCAAGCTGCTGGGATTATAGGTATGCACCAGTGTGCCTGGCAGGATTCTCCATTTCTGACTAGCTTTCACATGATGCTGCTCCTGCTGGTTGGCCACCTATACACTTGGAGTAGTAAGGTTAATCTTTGACATCAGCGAGGGTGAGCTTGGGGAGATATAAACAAATAAGGAAGTTCTAAATAGGCAATCAGCATTTTATTGGCAGCAGGAAATGTTTCTTCTCACTGAGATCTGTGGCCTATGAAATAGGAACTTGCTCCAATCCTGTCCTCTCATACAGGTAAAGGATGTTTTTTTCCATCCTCAGCACTCCTCATTCATCCCTCCCCATAAAACAGAGCAATGATGCATCTAATTGGAGAGATTGGGCAGTTCCCTCAGTCCATGAGTCGCCAGACTTCTCCCTGCCTCCTCTGGTCCCTCAGAGCCACCTGTCCTCATATCAAAGCATCTTCTTCTTTCTGCTCCCTTTCGCCAAGGAATCATCTCAATGACAGGCCAGGTCCTAGATTTCAGAGATTGTTACATAGTGGACATACCATCTCATCAGTCAGGAAAGGAAGAAGTGTCCCATAAATGGTTATAGATGAAAAACTTCAATGTAGGAGTTTATAGAATTAATTTTTAGAAGAATTTAAAAAATTAATTTTTTTAATTCATAGAAGAATCTATGGGAAGCCATCTTGAGAACTTCACTTATTTTTTTGGTCTTGGGGATTGAACCCAGGGCTTTGTACATGAGCATTCAACCACTGAGCTATACCCCTAGCCCTTCTGTTTCTTTTCTTTTTTTTTTTTTGCTACCAGGATTGAACTCAGGGGTACTTGACCACTGAGCCACATCCCCAGCCCTATTTTGTGTTTCATTTAGAGACAGGGTCTTAATGCCTGTCATTGCTGAGGGTGGTTTTGAACTTGCGATTCTCCTGTCTCAGCCTCCCAAAGTGCTGGGATTACAGGCATGTGCCACCGCGCCTGGCTCCTGTTAAAATTAAAAGCACCAATGGACAGTAGGAGAAAAATAAAATGACAAGCTATAGACATCTGGAATGTGTGGCCTCTCAGGTTGCCTGGGGACCTTGCACTGCAACACCGAGTGCCATATTTCAAAGGGCTAGCCTGTGCATAGCTTGCCTGATCTCTGCTCAGATTTCATTGGTCACAACTCAAGTTAGATAGCCCACACTGCAAGGGAACCTGGACAGTGTAGTTCTTCTATGTTTCCCAGAAACAGGAGCTACGTGGTGCTGTAGTATTGTCTCTATCTTATCTTAATTATACTAAGGGCCTTTACTCTCTCTTTTTTTTCCTTCCTACAAAATTCTATAAAAGCACACACACATCATTCTTACACAGTATTACAATAAGCATGTGGATGTATATTGAACTCAACATACTTTTTCAGTTTTAATTTTTCAACAGACCATCATTTTCCTCCTTTCTCTTAAGCACTGTAACCCATGTTAATGATTTATTAAGCATCTTCCCATGTTTTCCATAGGCAAATATAATTCTATACATCTATGTATGTTTGCATGTAAATGTATCTTTCTATTTAGACATAGGGATTTTTTTTCCCAGTTCCGTAGGAAACCTATGGATGATTGAATAAATGTAAGTGGCAATGATGTCTATGCATCAGAAAGGCAATATGTCTTATACATAAAGACATATGGGTACAATATAAATTGCAACATAGTTTATAATAAAAAATTTAGAATGGGCTAGTTGAATAAACTTTAGTTTATTTGGAATAAGCAGTGAGGGCTGTGTGCACTAAAATTATATATTATCTAGATGCATAAAAATGACATCACATATTACATTTGCTACTTGCATACTTGCAGGAAAAATATTACTATAGGGCACTTTGGTGTCTAGTACCAGAACAAATTTAAAGCAGAAAAGAAAAATTAGGGATAACTAGAACTGATGGAATACTACCATAGCTCATTGAATTATTCATTTACACTGCCTTCTGCATGCCAGCCTCCAACTCTCAACTCTGTTTCGTTCAGTCCATGGAATGTGGGTGTTTCAAGCTCTAGGCACCCATGCTAACACTTTGGGTTCACTTGTCAACAGCTCTGGGACTGGCATTTTTGAACCTACTGTTATTTATATATTTATCAGAAGGAAATTTTCAGAGTATTTCAGTGAAACTCTTTGTCAAGGTGATTTTTCAAAGTCTGTGATGACTACTCAAGAGATGACAATCTGTTTGGAGACAGATGTTATAAATGCCAATAAGAGTGATTGATAAGTAAGGGGGCGGTACTTAGAAGATTATGAGATTGAGTATCACCCTGTTCATGCCTTAAACTTCACCTTAGTATGAGAGCTGCCCTCTTGGCTCACTGCAACTCCCTTCACCTCAAGCTCTCCCTACAACCGCAGCGCCCATGGAAGCCACGTGTGTTCTGTGAAACTGACACTGTCATTACAACCAGATGGCCCACTTACAGACACCTAGCTCACGCTGGGGCAATCGAATTCTCTTTTTAGGAATTTGAAATTTGGGGTTCAGAGCCAATGAACCAATGCCTGAAGCTGGCATTGTAAAAAATAAAGCACAGCTGCTGGAGAGAGCAGACTTCCATGAGGATGGCAGAGCAAGGGAATGCCAGTATGGAAAGAGGCAGAAAAAGCGTGATGATCTCTTTCCATTCTCTATTCCTGGTTTGGCTATGTTCTTATCCTGGGGGCCCGTGAGGCATATACAATGTACCCCTTAAAATGAATTTTTCTTTTCTTTTTAAGCTGGCTTGAGACAACTTCTGTTTTTTGCAATCTAAGAGCCCAGGCCTGAAACTTCAAATATACAGTTCTGGAAGAATTCAAATATTGTGAGTTCAAGAACTAACTTAAGTGTGGATAAAATACTTAAAAACTATTATATAATTTGGCTTTCCTAGATGATGACAAACTTTTCATATTTCTGGGTAGTGTATCATATATCTGGTAAAATGTTTTTTAAAAATAAAGTTTCAGGTAAAATTTTAAATATATACAAAATAATACCCTCTAACATACCATCTGCCTCAAGAAACAGCACATTAATAATCTCTTGAAAAATTCTTTAATTTTACCCCTCTCCGTGCCTCAGAAATGACACTGAATTTTCTATTTACTATTTGTTTAATTTTCTTTCTGATTTTTGCCTACCTCTGTGTATCTCTAAAATATAATGTTTACTTTTTCATATTTTGAACTCTATACAAGTGGAATAATATTACAGGCTTCTATGAATTCCTTTTTTGTGCAATTTTATGTGTAAAAGATTAGTTTTATGTGTACTAAAATAGTTAATTAAACAACTATAGCACAGCTTACCTTTTCTCCTTTTAATAAGTAGTTAGGAGTAGAATTTCTAGGTTGTAGGATATGTACATATTTAAGTTCTCAGATAACTCAAGCTATTCTCAGAGTGATTGTATTCTAAGTACATTTAAAAAAAAATCCTCTTTTCCTCTATATCCTTTCCAATATTTGGTATTCTCTGACTTTTTATTTTGCCAATCTGGGGACGTAAAATTAAATTTCATTTTTGACCTAAAAATATTCATTGAGTGCTTAATATGTACTAGAAATAGAGCAGAAATAAAAGAAACGAAACAGAAATAAATAAAACTTCCCCAAACCTTACCCTCAAAGGAACTTACATTCTAGTTGAGGATACAGAGAGCCAATAAAATGTCTATGAAATTTATATTGTACTGTAGTGATTGGTAAGTGCTAAGAAGAATTTAAATCAGAGCAAAAGATGCTGATGCTGGTGTGACATTGAACTTCATGAAGGAGAGGCCTTCTAGAGAAGGTCGGCATTTGCACAGAAACCAGAAAGAGAGGAGAGAAAGCCACGTAGATATTGTTTTCTTCTGTCTGATGCATCAGTTAGGGTTCAGTCAAGGAAGCAGGACTGTGCTAATTGTTATGGGATAAAGTATTTACTATGAGAATTAGACTGTGCAAAGAAATGGAGAAGTGAAGAACTAGAAGAGATTGGACAATGGGAAATAGGGTCATTAACCTCCTTCCATAGCAGTGGCACGGTGAGGGGGCAGATGCAGGGAAACTGAGAAGTCAAGCACAACCTGCTGAGAACACAGGATCAGGAGGAAGCCCCTGGAGAAGCTGCACTGGTGGATTTGCTGCCAAGCTTCTAAGTCCACTGCTGGTTGGCAGAGCCAGTAGTGGAGAAGAGCTGGACACAACACTTGGTTAAGTTGGAAACTATGGGGGACCTTTGCATGATCTTTTGCTGTAGTGGCTTTCTAAAAATTTCAGAGAGTTACAACCATGTTTCACATACACCTTCCAAGTCTTGGGCAAATTCCTCTTTTGGTCAACTTTATCCTATTATAAGGATGGAGATTATGGGAAAAGCAGCTCTCAGTTTAACCAAGGTAACTGAGCACATCTAGTTATTGATAAAGTTGAACATACTTTTATGTATTTATTGGTCATTGTTTTTTCCTCTTCTGCAAAGAATCTCAGTTGTATGCCCATTTTCTACAGTTTGATTTTCTAAAACTGATTTTATGTGTTTTTTAAATACACTGATTGCAATCCTTAGTCCATTTATATATGGCAAATAAATTGTCCCAGTTTGGAGCTGGTAATTTTACTTTCAATCACAGCATCCTTTGAAGAACAAAGATCTTTGTTTTAATGAAATTTCATTTATTAATATTTGTTTCTTATGCTTCATACTCTTTGTATACTGTTTAAGAAATCCTGCCTTAAGCAAAGGCATATATTTAGTCTCCTAAGATGTCTTCTAAACATTTTATAATTGTCGTTGTGTACTAGTTGCTATTGACTTTTTTGAATAGTGCAAGATAAATTATGGTACAATTCCATTCATTTCTTTCCATATGGATATCTAATTATTTTAGCACCATATCTTAAATAGTGTGTTCTTTCCCCACTGATTTGATTGGACTGCTTGTTTATAAAATAGGTTTCTATGTATGATTATAATTTTATTTCTGATTTCTCTAGTCTGTTTCATTGATCTTATTTTCTCTAATTAACACTATGGCATCTTTGACAGAGCTATATAATAAGTCTTCCTATCTGGTAGATAAGATCTCCTCAGCTTGTATTTCTTCAGGAGTACTTTGGCATTCTCTATATATTTAAAAAGCATCTTCATTAATTCCATAAAAAAATCCTATAAGATTTTTGTTGAAATTATAAAAAGTCTCTATTGGAAAAAATCGATTTATTTTTATTACTGATTCTATTTATGCATGTGATATCTCTTTTCAACTTATATAGTTTTCTTTGAATGTTTTGGTAACATTTTATAATTTACCCCATAAATTAATTTTGAGAGATTCAGATAGATTTATTCCTAAGTACTTCACCATTTAGCATGTATTTTGAAAGATTTATTCTCAGGTACTTCATCAAGTTTGTTACTATACCAATTACCACTTAAAATTATACATACAAATTTTAGTACACATTTTAAAAATGTGTTTCCAGTGTGTAGAAATGTAATTAATTTTTATTTTCTATCCATAAAATGTGCTAAATTTGATTCTTAAAATTTCAATGGGGATTCTTTGGGTTGTTTTAAAAGGACAATCATATGAAGTATCAATAATACCAACTTTTTCCTCTCTATTCTCTTCCTTTCTTTTTCTTGTCATATTGCACTCTCTAGTTTTATCAGTTCATCTAACTGTTAAGATGAAAGTGAATATATTTACATTGGTTTTGAATTGTTTAATATTTCACCAAGAATATAATTTTTTATACATATGAGTTATTTATAATATGTGTGTATATAGAGAAACATATTTTGTGAATTTATACAGCATGATCATCAATTGCACATATATACATGTATATACTTACATGCAATGTACATTTAGAAACAGTTCTCTGCACTTTATTTATTTATTTATTTGTTTATTTATCTGTTACCAGGGATTGAACTCAGGGACACTCAACTACTGAGCCACATCCCCAGCCCTATTTTGTATTTTATTTAGAGATGGGGTCTCAATGAGTTTCTTAGTGCCTTCCCTTTGGTGAGGCTGGCTTTGAACTAGTGATCCTCCTGTCTCAGCCTCCCAAGCTGATGGGATTACAGGCATGTGCCACTGTGCCCGGTAAGTTCTCTACAAGTTTCAGAGCATTTTATTTTATCCCTGTTTTTGGAAATTATGAACATGTATGTGAAATTTTATCAAATAAATTTACTGCATTTTTGAGTTGTATTTTTCCTCTTTCAAAGTATTAATATGCCCAATTATATTAGACTTTCTAATATTTAAGCAGTTTTGTATGCCTGGGATAAATCTTACTTAGTCATATTATTTTTTTACACATTGCCAGATTTGTATGTTAATGTTTTACATAGAATTCAATATTTTTGTGTATGACTAAGATTGGCTTGTGATATTCCTTTTTTGTCCTAGCCTTATCTATTTTGATATCCCAGGCATATTAACCTCACAGAATGAATTGGGGAGAGTTTCCTTTTTTGCTATTCTTGAGAGAATTTGAATATGATGTTCTTTGGAGGTTGGAAAGAAATTTCCTGTGCAGTTTCCTATGCTTAATGTTTTCATTTTGGAAAGACATGAATCTACTAATTCAATTTATTCAATTTTTATGGTATTAATCACTTTCTTAGGTTTTGGTGGTTTGTATTCCAATTTTGTTGAAATTTTAATATTCATTGGCATAAAGTTGTTCATTTCTCTTGTTATCATTTTTCTACAGTGTATACAGATATGTATTCATTTTCATTCCTAATATTGTTTATTTAGGTTTTACTTCTTTTTTGACTATTTTGCCAGAATTTTGTCAGTTTTATGAATTTATTCTTTAAAAGGCCAGCTTTCGACTTTACTGAGTCTCTCTATTGTTTTTATTTTCTATTCCCTTAATTTATCTTTTTATTTCTCTCTTTGATTTCTTTGGTCTTCTTTTTAAAAACTTCTTAATTTTTAGTTGTTTTCTTTTCTTTTTGTTTCTGTATCATTTAAGGAAATATTTTTCTTTTAGGTATCATTTTATCTTTGTCTCACAAATTTTTTTTTTGTACCGGGGATTGAACTCAGGGGTACTCAACCACTGAGCCACATCCCCAGCCCTACTTCATGTTTTATGTAGAGACAGGGTCTCAGTGAGTTGCTTAGCACCTTGCCATTGCTGAGGCTGGCTTTGAACTCGCAATTCTCCTGTCTCAGCCTCCCAAAGTGCTGGGATTATAAGTGTGAGCCACCATGCCCGGCTTGTCTCAGAATTTTTTATATTCATTTTTGTAGTTCCCATTGTGTTTTTTACTTTAATCCATGAGAGAAGTATTCTAAACTTTCCAAATGTATGGACTTTTACTAGCTATCTTCTTGTAATTGTTTCTTGCATTATTTTCATTGTAGAATATGGAAGTTTTCTCATAATGACAATTCATTAATGATATGTTGTGGTTTATGGTAGCATGTGGCTAATTACTTTTCAAATTTCCCAAATGAAAATTAATCCATTCCACTAAATTTGAGTGTATTATTTTATAAATGTTTGTTTCAAGCTTTCTGATATCCTAACTGATTTAATTTTTGTTTCATCTATCAATTAGTGAGAGAGGTACGTTAACATATTTGTCTAATAGAATGATGGAAGTGTTAAATTGTAGTTTTGTCTATTTAAAAATACATTAAGGCTATATTACTAGGTATAATGAAGTTTAGAATAAGTTCTTGTTACATTGAATTTTTAATTTTTATGCAGTGATCTTTTCTTTTAATGTTTTGGTAATGCTTTTTCCCCTAAGTGTATTTTGTCTAATGTCAATTTAGCTGTGTAATCCTTTTTTTGGAAGATGGCATTTGCCTTATATGTCTGATATTCTTTAAACAGTTCTGGGTCCCAGTGTTTTGTAAGTATCTCTTACAGATAGTGCTAAACTGGAATCTTACTTCATCTAGACTAAGTTTTTAAGTTTAAGTCTACCTACAGTTATTTTGATTACTGATGCCTTTGTATTTATTTCTGCCATGTTGCTTTTGTTCCACTTTTTAGTTTTAGTTCTCCTTTCTTGCTTCCTCTTTATTCTCCTTCTGTGATTCCCTCCACCATGCTTGTTAAGAGAATAGAACTACTAAGGTGTGTTCTCTTAGTAGTCACTCATATATTAATATGATCACATAACTTATCAAAGCCTAGAGTTAATTAGTATTGTTTCCTTCTTCCCAAATAATACAAAGACCTTAGGACATTTTATTCCAACCTACCCTATTTTTGTAGTGTATTGCTATCTAAGCCCACAAGACAACTTATTATCAATGCTGTACTCATTGCTAACTTTGGTCAACATTGCTCAGCCTCGACACTGTTGTCATCTTGTGAGGAGCTGTCCTGTGCTCTGTGGTGTGTTCAGCAGCATGCCTGGCCTCTGTGAACTATCTGCCCATAGCTCCACATCTCCCCAGCTGTCACAAACAGAAATGTTTCCAGACATCATCAGGTGTCCCCAGAGGAAGAAAAACTGCTGAGGTTCACAACTGCTGATGTAGATCCACTCACTTACTTGACAATATTTTTTGTCATCTTTTTTCCACATCTCACCGCTCCCATCATTTTCCTTCTGCCTAAAATAAATAATTTATGGTTTTCTTCAGTGAGGTCCAGAGAGCAAAGGGTAACATATATGTTTTTGTTTTGTTCCACTTTTGGTAAATCTGAGAAAAGTGTTTTTTCCTTTGTTCTGAAAAGATAATTTATTAGATATAGAATTCTAGATTGAGAGTTATTTCCTTTTTTATTTTTATAAATGTACAATAATTTTATTGTAAAAAAATTTGAAAACTATAGATGTAATTCAGAATCAACTATACTTGCATCTAATCACATTTAACTTACATTTAATCACATTCCAGTACCACTTGTTGAAAATGTTTGTTTTTCTTTTATTAATGGCATTTATTTTTAAATAAAACCACATAACATTGGTTAAGACATAGATTTATGTAGGTTTAACCCTAGGTTTCAACATTGACTCGCTTTTAGACTCGGGCATTTTACTTCTCAAATAATCACCTATAATATGAGGGTGATGAGGATGACGATACTTACTTTTTAGAATTATTGTGAAAATGGACACTGCATGTATTGTGTTTAGCATAATGCCTAGCAAGCTCTATGTCCAATAAAAAGTATTTATTATTATTATTAATTTTTATTTGCATTGAGTCAAATCTGACTGCTGTCAAGTCAGATTTCCCTTTTACTATATTTGGACATTTGTTTTTTAAAAATTATTATTTGTTGTTTTTAGATATACATGACAGTAGGGTGTATTTTGACATATTATACATATGTAGAGTGTGTGTGTGTGTTTTTGCTCCAGCAGGACCAAAAGGAACCTTTGCAGCCTCATGCCACATGAACAGTACTCAGCCCCTACCTAACCCTCATCCATTATTTTTAGCATACATACACATCATGTTAATAATTATGGCAATCAAATTAATTAAATCCATTGCCACCCATGCTATATTTAAATCCTCAGTTCTTTGTACCTTTCAAGTTTTTACTTTTAGTTTTTTATTTTATTCATTCTATTTGGTTTTTCAAATGTGCTTGAATTTTAGAAATCATTTCTTCATTTTTATTAATATTTTCAAATCTCCTTTACTTCCCTAAACCTATTAAACACATATGTGTGCTGGGTGTGGTGGCGCACACCTGCAATCCCAGCACTTTGGGTGGCTAAGACAGGGGAATCACAAGTTCAAAGCCAGCCTCAGCAATGGTGAGGCGCTAAGCAACTCAGTGAGACCCTGTCTCTACATAAAACACAAAATAGGGCTGGGGATGTGGCTCAGTGGTCAAGTACCCCTGAGTTCAATCTCTGGTACCAACAAACAAACAAAAAACAAAACAACAACAACAACAACAAAACACATATGTGAGCTGGTTTGTGATGGTTGCTTGATGTGTACTTGAGATCTCTGTGGGTCGGATCTTGCCGTCTATTGTATCTACCTATTCTTTTACGTGACACTGTTTCCTTGTGTGATTTGTGTTTTTGAAACTTGGGCATTCTTGGAGCCTGGATTGATATTGTGTTCCTTCACAGAGAAGGATATTTTAATGATTTCTGCTAGTCATGTAGAGGTGACTCCTACAGTTTGCTCTTCAATTTTTTTTTTAACCATGAGTAGGTAAAATTGGTCTTGAAACTCATGTAATGACAAACTTCTTGTGGATCATTATGGGATTTACCCCTTTCTTCAAGTGTTGAGTTTCCTTGCTATTCTGTTCTACACAGTGGGTTTATTTCTAAAAGGTACAGTCCTTTGGAGTCCTAATTTCTCCATCTGGAACAGCTCCTAGGCTTCCTTTGTGTGGTCTATCCCTGTGCAGCCATTGAAAAGAGAAGTGAAGGATCTGAGGTTTTTTAATCATACTTTTATTTCATTTTCAAACAATCATTTCATGGATTCTGGTAGAAGACTCCTGAGTCAAAGATGAAGGACAGTTTTTGTTTTTTGTTTTTAAATAGAAATAAGAGTAACCTGAGTGTCAGCATTTTGAACATGTTTCCCCACTCCCAAGCTCCGCAGGAGACAAGAAAGGAGCAGATGACACCTGCCCTTGCAGTTCAGTAGGCCTGAGCATGGGGAACCTAACTCTTTTATGTTGGCCATTTAAGCATGGGTGCTCTTTATTCTGGAGGGAGACATTATCTTTTTATATTGGACAGTAAGCGCGTCTGCTCTTTGCTCTGCAGGGAGACATTGTCTCCATCTTCTGAGGCTGCTCAGTAAACAAACATTCCTGAAAAGATAGTTCAGAACACCAGGCAACTAGTGCCTTCTTCACAAGTCATTTGGAAATAGAACAGGCCCAAGGAGAACAGTCTCCCAAAAGTCATCAAAATGGATGGTCAGAGTTCAGCCGATATCCTTACAATAAAAGTTAGTATAACCTCAGAGGATTATTTTAACCTTTGTATCTTCCTTACCTTCTTGCTAATGAAATATGTGGTACATTTTATTCATGATTTTTAAAAACAAAAACATTCCTAGACTCCTAGTCTATGTTATTGCTGAAAATTGAAGTTACAAAGTTAATCTTAGTGGATTCAAAATAAGCCAACTATTTATTCTAAGCTAGTTTCTTACTATAATTCCGAAATTATAGTAAGCTACAGGCAATTCCTTTACACATACTTCTTTTTCTGCTTTAAAATGACAAAATAGAGACTTTCCATTTAAAAAAGGAGCAAACTCACTATGCAAATGAAGATTCTGTTCTTATGTTGTATGCAAAAACGATTTCTCACATAAGCATTTGTAAACTCTTGATGACAAAGCAGTAGAGCAAATCTGAGCAAACCCTAGTTAGGAACCGTATCTTCATAGGGGATGGGGTCAATCTTCAAGAATAAAAATACATTAGATTTGTTTCTTGTTTGAAATAGTTTTCTTTTTTAGTGGATAGGGAAAGCTTTGGAGATGAAAATATTGGTAAAATTGTTTTTACTTCTATTATTTACATTTCATACTCTCATGTATGTTACTTCTTCTGGGCATTATGGCCATATCCATGTGGCCAACATGGAGATTTCAGGAAATAGTTAAATAGTAAGACCATACTTGAAAGTTTGCCTAAGTTCTATCCTCAGGGATGGTTTATACCTTTAGTTTTGCTATCTATAATGGCAGTCTTATTTGGTAGAGAGAAATAGAATATGTTGAAAAAGCATTTGTCTAAGAAGAGAAAATCTGTCAGAGTTTTTCCAGAGTTGATTCTTCTTCTACATAACCCCTAAAGGATCTCTTGCCACTCTTGGTAAAATTAAAGGATTTCTAACAGGTTGCTGTCAGGTGTTTACAGGTTACTTCAATATGGCCCTGTAACTTGGTCCAGTGTTTTAGTCAGCCTTTCCTTGTTGTGACTGAGATACCTGGAAAGAACAACTTAGAGGAGGAAAAGTTTGTTTGGGGCTTATGGTTTCAGAGGCTGAATCAATGGTCAGGAGGCGCCATTGTTCTGAGCCCCAAGATGATGGCAGAACACATGTGAAAGGGCATGGTGGAGGGAAGCTGCTCAGTGAGGAGGCAGAGAGAAAGATGAGATTCCAGGGACAAAATATAAACCCCAAAGGCACACCCCCAGTAACCTACTTCCTTCCACCCTACCTGCCTACAGTTACCATCCAGTACAGTAGTTCTCCCAAATTATTAGCCATCAGATGGATTAATCCAGTGGTTAGGTTATAGTATTTATAATCTAATCATTTTGCCTCTGAACATTCTGAAATTCCCTGCATTGTCTGATGAGTTTTGGGGGGAATATTTCATCTCCAAAACATGAAAACTAATTTCCACATTTCCATGATGTTTAGTTTCATGTTCTAAGGGTATAGCTGATCTCCACATTTTAGGGAAAGCACCAATGCCCAGGTTAGGGTATTATTCACCCAGTGTCATGTTGCTGAAGAATACAGAGCTGGGTAGAGACATAAGTCTAAGACTTTTTAAAGCATGTTGCTTTTGCACAACGTAAGTTTTCCCCAAATTGTGCCTCATGGAATCTTAGATATGCCTCTAAATAAAGAGTCAAATAACTTAGAAAATAATGGTGAAATAAAATTTAAATTTTTCCCATATATTCTGGATTCTAACCTTTTATTAGTTATGCTTTTGTAAATATCTTTCTTACTCTAGACTTTTTGGCTGTATCTCTGGATGAATAGAGGTTTTAAACTAAAGTGTAGAATAATTTATTCATTTTTTCATAGTTTAAGTTTTTGGCGTTTTAGGAATTCTGCCATAAGTTATGTTTTCTCACATATTTGCAACTAAAATTTCAATGTTTTACTCTTTACATTTAGTCTGTGACATACCTAGTACTGATAACATAGTATGCATAGACTGATTTTAGGATATGGTGTATGGTAAAACTCCAATTTTATTTTTTTCCCTCACAGATAAATAATTATCCCTGATCTCAGGGCTCACCTCTGTCATGTGTGGAATTTTCATGCATGAGCAACATGTTCTTGTCCCTCTCTTCTGCTCTATTTTGTTGCTCTGTCTACTCATCCACAATACCAGTACTCCATGTAATTGAAAAAAAGGGGGAAACAATCTCATTGTTCAACAGAAGCCTAGATGAATAAATGGTGATTTATTCATACAAGTAAATACTTTATACAACAGTAAAATAATTGAACTTGGGCTACACGTGTCAAAATTCTCACAAATACATTGTTGAGTTCTTCTTGTAATGCCTAAGCTTACAGTTTTACCAAAATCATATTTAGAGCATTATACCAGTGATATGAAAGTTAGACACATAAAAGACAGTGTAGTCATTGTTTAGAAGTATATGGAAATATATTAAAGATATTAATGAATGCATAAGCAATGTACACAAATTCAGAATTTCATTACCTCTAGGAGATGGAAGAAGTATGTTGAAGAAAGGGCACACTGAGATTATCGATTCTGTGATCATGTGTCAAAAATTATAATATATTTCTTAAGCTAATTTGTGGGTACATGGGTTTATTTTATTATTCTTTATGCCTTCTTAAGGTTTTCCTAATTTTTTCACAAGTAGTAATATAAAATACCTTTGTTTCAGTAGTTCTCGGGACCTTTAATTTTCTGATAAGCCTAGTTTTTAATCCAAAAACAAAAATAAAGGAGACTTCTGTGAGTAATTCCCAAATTTAATTGACCATGGGAACCCCCTGCCCCCAGAACACCTATTGATATCTTGGGAATTAGTCTTGTTTTATGGATCCCAGATTCAGACGTGTACATTAGACCATCTTGTTTATAAAGATGAGACAAATTCAAGGTCTAGTCTCTCTTAGTGTATCATCATGTTACAAAAGCGCTTTGAACTCAGCAGGATAAAAAGCGAGGTGTCGTCCATGTGGTTTTTACTTTAGCATTTTTCTTCAAGTTCCTCAGGTATTCCTATGACTTTAATTGATTGGCTACATGTCTTTCCTACTGCATTCAGTGGGGGCAGTTGGAATGTTTGAAATAAAGAAATTAACAAAATATGAATTCTGCATGGTGAGAGTAAAGCTCTAACATGACTTCCTTTTTTGTTTCTAAAGCACAGTGCCAAGAGCATGTAGTATATAAGAATGTCACAGGAATAGGGGCTCCCTGAGGCATTCACTGATCAAGTTAATTATTCCAGATAATTTATTATTATCTGTATGATATATGCCCTACTAAGAGCATTTTTTAAAACCACGGATCATCTCACAAATAACGTCAGTATGTACAACTATATCTTCTTTTTGTAATGGAGATCATCAAAAGACTGTTTTAGTTTTTCTTAATATGTAAAATGAAGCTGATTTCTTTTTTTTTTCTCCAAAAGGAATGCTTCCATTGGCAGACTTTGTATGTATTTAAAAAAATATGTATAAATAAAGCAGCTGATTTGACCTGGTGAGCCTTGATTCCAATTCAGTGTACTTTCCCTATTTATAAAGTGCAGTAAAAATGTTGGCCTTTGGAAACTGATATTCCCTGGGTGTGCAAATGTGGTAACACACTTTTTCTGGGTGGGTGTTGTTATTATTGCTCTTTAAAAAAAAAGTATAGGAAGATCCTAATAGAAAAACTCCAAAACTAGAGGTAGTGCAATGTCCATACTCACATATAAAAAAGGAACAAATTATTTTAAGATGGTTTTCTAAAGATTGTGGCCCCAAATGGTGACCGAAGGCCTTGTGCAGACTAGCGTATGTGCTACTACAATCTTGCTTGAGGCTCATAAATCTTGAATTATTTGGAGTAAGTGTAGACACTCCAAAATGAATTTAGAAGCAAATGTGACTGTGTTTCTGGGCACAGGCTGGGTGGAGAGAATGCTGTGATCATGTGTCAAAAAATTCTAATCATCTGGTCTTATAATGAATGGATTAGTTCCTCCATTCTGCCAATAGAACATGAGTGTATGAAAACTTTGAAGTGCAGGAGGCAACGGCAAAGAAAACAATAAACTGTGCATGTGAGACTGGCTAGATGCTTGGTGATTAAGAGATGAGGGCCCCGCGGGTCAGCTCCCCATAGGTACAAACAGATGTTTGCACTGTTTCACAGCTGCTAAATATGATATAAATCCAAAGAATTTTTCTTGTTTTTATAAAGGAAAAAAATACCCAGACAGCAAATTTTTGGTCATTCAGATACTCTTACCAAATGACATCTGGTTTCTGTACTGCTTATTTAAGCAATCCTTAAAAAAAATGTTTGCCAAGGGGAGTAACTCTAAACTTTCAGTCCTTCACCATACATAACAGTACAGTTTAAATTACAGTGTAGCATGCAGAGTTTATTATAAGCAATGCCGTTCTTTATTTCTTAACTAGCAAGTTCTACTTTTAAGAAAATGGGTTAGATATTATGTAATTAGTTAAGGGAAATCGATGATGAAGTTACATGTAGAATATCCTAGGATTCCTATCCCAATGATGGCAAAGAAAATGAATTAATTGCTTCCATATGTTAAGAATGATGGTGAGCAAAGCTGAACTATACAGTTACCTAAAATAAAATGTCAGCAATCTTGCAAGACAGTATTTTGACTTGCATGAAGGTGAGAGAACATGCAAGGCAGAAAGGAAGCAGTGACAGGTTGGAGAGATCAAAACAGAAATGAACCTGAAGAAAAGACTTACCAGCATCTTTAGAGAAGAAACAGATATCTGCCACCTCTACAAACACTATGGCTTCAAGTTTATATGCAAAAATTAGTTCATTATTCCGCTTGATAGCAAATATGCTTATATTGATTGTTCTTCTCAAAGATGTCTATTTTGAAGGATGTAATACCCAAACTTACAGGCTTGTGCTCTGAATGTTTTCCACCTGGACTTTTGTGGCAGATCCTGATCTGGAGTTTCTTTAGCACTTAGATTCAGCGTGTGTTCCAGAGCTTAGTATTGGGAACAGAAAATGTGATAATTTCATAACAAATTTGGCAATTAGCAGCATTCCTTCTTTTGGGCTTTACATCATTATTTGGCCTGATACTGCAATTCCAGCCTGATATTAATAAAGTGAAAAAAAATACAACAATACAATCTGACAAGTTCAGCTTAGTTGGAGATTCCTCACCCAAAGGTTTGTTAGGTCTGTACAGTTATTCAAAAACCAGTCCAAAGGGTGTTTCCCAGAGTGAAAATAATATACTGCATGAATCTATTCTCTTTTAAAATTTATTTGTTATTTTTTCTTAATACTAGAACATTATATGATGGAGAATTTACCAGAATTGAATTTGCAAGAGGACAGTAATTTTTCCTGTTGTTTTACTTTCTAAAGTTTTTAATAAGGCTTCAAGCCAGGCGTATGTGAATGATTTTCAGTTTCAGCATCAAGTATAATTCACTGGTTCATCTACCATTTCCTTTTTAGTGTCTAGCAGGAACTTTGGCCTCCTCTAGATTCTATAGGTTTACCCTATCTCTAGCATCCATCACTTCTGTATTTACTAACTTTGAGAAACTTCTCATGTCAAACCTCTTCATATATACCATCTGTGCATGAAAGTCCCAGGTGGAGGCTCATAAAGAGTTTTCATGGAATCACGAATGAGGAGTCCTGTATTCAGGTTGACATTCAACTGTGCACAGCTAAATCCCCAACCCCCAGACCCCCATGCCAAGTTCTCCTTATCACTAACAGCTTCCTATTGATGTTAGTAAGACTAAATAGGCAAAGGAAATATGAAGCTCTTCATTCCCTGAGAACCAGGATATTTAGGTTGTGCAAATCCCTGAACCCTAAAATGGATTTAATCAGCCCAATTCACATCATAAATATCATGTTGCAAGGACACACATGTGCTGGAGCAGATAGGGAGATTGAGTTTTAACTTTCAAATTTGCAAAATTATGCCCTGTGGGCCATCAATTTTTCTTTAGACTCACCAAGGACTTTATGCCAAGAAGAATTCTTGAGGTGTTCATATTGAGTAAGTTCATGTTCTACATTGAGAAGGGAGTAGTTTCCTCTCCATGATCAAAGACATCGTATTTCACTGCCTAGAACCCTACTAGAACCCCTAGCTGTTTTTTTCTGCCTCCATTTACCCTGGATTATTCCAAAGAATGGTGTGGCATTCTTCTGCAAAGTCTATTTCTGTTTTTCTCTTTTTTCCCGTCTCATTATTCCTATACTTCCCACCAGTCCCTCCTTCCTCCCTCTCTCTTTTCCTTTCTTCCTTCTTTCTCTTCTCCCTCTTCTGTCTCAAATAGTCTACTGGCATGCAGTGATTCCCTATGAATCTCATCTAAATGTAGGAGGATAACTGAAGCTTGAAGTTTTAAAAAGTATAATGTTTATTTAGAAATATAGGCTCACATGTAGTAGTGAGAAGTGATGAAGACAGATGTCATATATGCTTTCCCAGTTTTCTCCACTGAAAATAACTTGCAAAACTAACATACAACCAAGATCCTGCTCTTAATACTCAGATATGGACTATTTCCATCACCATGAGAAACTCTCATTTTGACCTTTCATAAGCTATATCCAAAACCTCCCCATTCCAACTACTAATCATTTCTGTAATTTCGTCCTTTCAAGAATGCTATTTAAATGGAATCATATGGTATGCAGCTTTGGGAGAATGGTGCTTTTTCATGCAGCATAATTATTTGAATATGCATCCAAGTTATTTCATATATTTATAGTTCCTTTTTATTGCCAAGTATGGTATGGATGTGTCATAATATGTCTAACAAGTCACCTACTGAAATGCATCAATTTTAGGCTACTTATGAAGTTGGTATGAACATTTGCATATAGGTTTTTGTGTGAACATAAGTGTTGTTTCTCTAGGACAAATACTTAGGAATACAGTTGCCAGGTATGCTAATCAACATTTTGTCTCTGTGACCAAACACTTGGTAAAAACTACTTTGAAGGAGGAAAAGTTTATTTGGGGCTCATGGATCATAATCGGCTGACTCCATTGCTCTGGGGCTGAAGTGAGAACATCGTGGTAGAAGAATGTGGCAGGGGAAAGCAGCTCAGCTCATGGCAGCTGAGAAGGAGAGAGGAAGAGAGGGGGAAGGGAGGGGGAAAGAAAGGGAAAGGGGGAAGAAGAAGAGAATGGGGAGCCAGGGACAAGATACAAGCCCTGAGGGCACACCCTCAGTGACCTACTTCCTCCAGCCACGCCTGCTACCTGCCTGTAGTTCCCACCCAGTAGTCCATTCAATTATCAGTTATCCAGCAATGAATTAATTCACTGATGAGGTCAGAGTACTAACTATTGCTTAAAGCCCCACTTCTGAACCTTGCTGCATTGGGGATCATGCTTTCAAAACCTGAGCTTTTTTGGAAGATGTTCCAGATCCGAACCATAACCCCAGGTTAGATGGAAGTTGCATAGTTAGCTTTTGAAGAAACAGCTAAGTTATTGTCCAGAGTGGCTGTAGCACTGTCTGTTCTCACAGGAACTGAAGCGACACAGTAGGCTTGCTTGTGGTGTGTCACTAGGTCTTTGAGCCATTCTCATAGGTGTGTAGTGACACCTCATTGTGACTTTAATTTACATTTCCCTAATAGCTGCTGGAACTGAAAATCTTTTTCATGTGCTTATTTGCCATCCAGACATTGTTTTTAATGAAATTTCTTATAATGTCTCTCATCCAGTGTAGAGTAGATATTTATTGATTAATGATTTTACTGTTGCTTTTTAAACATGTTTGTCAAAAAAGACTTTGGAACGTCACACAGCTCTTAAGAGATGGAGTATGAATTTGAATCAGGTCTGTGTGACTGGACATGTTTTTTCCCTCTCAGTTAATCATTCTCTAGTATTTTGCTTCCTTGCCTCCACTATTTCTTGGTGATTGACTGTCTTCCGTGGTTTTTAGTGCTACTCCTAGGGGAGGGGATCCCACATTTACATTCTCAGGGACACATTCTAGACTCACTCAAACTGTATATGTACTAATGGCAAAGTGGACCATGGCCTAAATCAGATTCTGTGACTTCCACCTATAAAAATCATCTCTGCTTCTGACCTTATTTCTGATAAGAGAATGACTATCCTCTTTCTGTTAGCTGTCAAAAACCTTCGTTTCTTTCCTCACTTTAACACCCCTTCTATCAAGCTGCTAGGTGCCAAGTCTCAGCATAGATTTTTAGTCTGTGTTCCTTTCTTTCATGGCTCACTAAAAGCTCATCATTTTTCAAGCCCTATTATCTACATCATTGCAGTAGCGTCCTAACAGGGCCACAGTCTCCATTGCCTTCTATTTCTCAGGTATCTCATTTTAGACATTGCTCTCAGATTTATCCTAAAGCTTGAGATTGATCTTACTACACTTCTATCCTACAGAATTCAGTAGCTCCCCTCTGCCCAGCGATGAATGCAATCCTCCGTCTACCTTTATGGTTACCATCAAATTAGGTTCATTTTTCTTTTAAGTCCAATCTCCATCCACATTCATACTCAGCTATTTTCTTTTTTTCTTTATTTTTGTTTTGGTACCAGGGATTGAACTCAGGGGCACTTGACCACTGAGCCCCATCCCCAGCCCTATTTTGTGTTTTATGTAGAGACAGGGTCTCACTGAGTTGTTCAGCGCCTCGCCGTTGCTGAGGCTGGCTTTGAACTCGCAATTCTCCTGTCTCAGGCTCCCTAAGTGATAGGATTACAGGCTTGCGCCACCGTGCCCGGCTCATACTCAGCTATTTTCATTCCCCAGTATGTTCTGCGCCTTCTGCTTGGCCCCTCCTCATGCTGTTCTGTTCTATTTTCAACAATGCCTTTGACATGCCCTTCAAGGCCATCTCAAAGGCAACATCTTTTATAACAGCCTTTCCTGATTCTTCTAATGGGGGTCATCTTTTACGCTTTCAAAGACAAATCTTTGATGACATTCATCTTACCTTTTAATAGTGTGATGATCTTGAAGGCAAAAATAGTGTTATTCACTTTCATCTTCACAGAACAAGGCAAAATGTCTTGTCAGTAATAGGTCTTCAGTGGTTACAGATCTGGATTTTGTGAATGAATCTCCAAGGACCAGAGCTTCTAGTAAGGTTTGTTCTAAATTGTTTTGTTCTGAGTCATGAGATATGACCTCACTAGATCTTTTTCTGTATTTTGATTGATCTGGATAAAACTAATCACTGATCATGACAAAGGGACAATAATCACTCACGAAATACACTTTCCTCACTTGTCATTAGGATAATTCTTACAGGTATGGAGAATTAATTTCTAATGATAGTTTTCTGAATGCAAGCCTGTTCCAAAAATATTCCACAAAGTTCTTCTCATCTGGGATAATAGATGAGCAATATACTTTGTTGGAATATGTTAGTTGTGAATATGTTATGCCCAGCTAGAGGATGGGATATTTATGGAAAAATACAAGTTGAAAACTAAGTATTCTGATAATTTATAAATAGTAAAATGCATTAAAACGTGTTTAGTACTGCCTTTGTGAGGTTTTTAGCTGTGTATGCGTTCCTTTCGATTTGTAAACTTTTAATCTGAAATAGATTGGCTTTTGAAATTCTTGTCACGGAGATCTCTGTGGGTTCTGTGTAGAGGAGCTATGGATATAGGAGCATCCTAGGGCTGGTGGGTTCTGGGTTCTGATATGTAATTTTCCATTCGCAGAATCATTTTTCTTTAAGAACGCAAGAATGTGGATTTATAGCCTGTATAATTTAGTAATTATATCCAATAAATGAAAATGACATCATGTCACTTGGACTCAAGAGCCTAAAATTGCAGAAAGATGCCAGGGAAGAATGTTCATGGTGAAAATTAGGGCCACTAGTCATTCATTGTTGTGCCTGGAGACTAGATGACAGTGCTGTGAATATAAATAATTCCCAGCCATGGAAACGAGCAATGCCTTTTTGTGCCTGGCATATATTAAACACCAACATCCCAGTAATAAATTCTACAGTGTAGATTTAGCCTTCACTCATTTTCTTGCACCCTCCATTTTCTTTTCTTCCAAATATGCCCTCCATTCTTTGTATTAAGATTTAGTACTACTAATTCCATGTTAGAAGAGAAGGTTGTAAAGTACTCAGTGAAGAGAACAGGTTTAGACTCAGGCAGACTGGTCTTAAGCCAAGCTCTAAAATTTTCTAGCTGTATCCCCTTGAACAAATAAAGGTAGGTCCTAGTTTTCTCATATATGAAATGAAGATAATAATCTCGGCTAGCTCAGAGGACTGTTGAAGGATTACATAAGATGATATATAAAATTTAGTCTAGCAGAGCAAGTAAATATTCAGTAAATGATAGCTGCTCTTATTATTAGTTACTATTTATCTTTACATTTGTGATTTTAAGTAATGTGGAACTAACAGTCACTGATGTATTCTTCAAACGCAAGGATCTACCTGCTAGATGTAATGCGCATATACCTGAAACCAAATAGAATGAAGATTTCCACAAAATACCTTCAAAATTAGCATATGTATTAGGTAGTAGAGGCCATATTCTTAAGGAACAGTTTCTTGATATTCTGAGTTCACTCTTATCTCATTTATTTAACCAACATTGTGCAGATACCTACCCTATGCCAGAAATGTGCTGGCACTGGGATCCATGCTGTGGTATTGTTCGTGGTTCATTTTGCAAACAAAATCCATCTGAATCCATTTAAATGCTTCCCAACCAGTCTTCTTCAGGTAGCGATGAGTAGTTATGTGGTGTTGCTTGGATATAGTGATCAAATTTAGAGTTCCCCACTGGGCTTGCAGGTGGAAAAGGCTCAGTCACCAAAAATTGAAGCCAGGGAGTGTGGTGGCCACTGTGGACAGTCCTGGTCCTTCTCCAGGAAGAGGCTTGGGAGTTCCCCCTCAGAAATATGTGGAGTTCGTGTGCTTGCTTGCATCCTCTGGGGACATAAAGGCATGGCCAAGGTTGGATGACAGAGTGATCTTGCTCTCTGCATATGTTGAGGGTCTCCTGTTACAGAAAGGAGCTGGTAGAGCATTCATTGGTCTGTTTGTAGATGAGCAACCAGCTGTAGCTTCATTGTAGTCAAGTGTTAGCATGAATCTTCTTCATCTGTTTTCATTTTGCTAACCTGCTACATCAGGCACCACAAAATAAATATATTAATTAACTGTCCCATTCTCTAAAGGGAGGCACTTGGAAAATGGAAAAAACATTCATTTGCAGCAAGGGGAAAAACCAGGAAATAATTAGAATCTTGAAACTTTTGCAGTTGGAATAACAATAAAAAGAGCATAGATGACTATAAAATAGTCTGTTCTTGGCATTGTTTAATTGGCCTATTTCTTTTTCTGTCTCTGAAGCTGTCTTTAGTGACACCTACTGATAAGAGCCAATCGGAACCATGGCCGAATTCCTTTGGACTGGACCTGCCAACAATTGCTCAGCCCTCCAGATGTTGCTGCTTTGTGAGAAATGAGAACTCAATAAACCAGGCTCACCCTTCCTCCTGGGGTGAACACAAAGACAGTAAGATATGGAAAATCACTGCTCAGCACCATGAACAATGCACTCAAATGAGGGGTTGGGCCCGATCTTATTTGTCTTGGTGGAACAGGCGGCCATGGAGTCTAATGCAAGAATTTTAGCTGGCAACAGTTCAAACTGTGACTATACATTGCAAATGCTCAACAAAAGGAGGCCTCTTATCTGGGAAAAAATCCAAAAGTGGGTTTAAACAACTAGCTAGAGAAACTTGTGAAGAGGGTTAAATATGGATCGCATACGATTTTATCATGCTGAACATTTTCTCCACCTTTTATGCTTTTCAGATTTGATTCTTTTGTGTTATGTAACAAATCAGAAAGACGCTGTAGTAAACAGCTTCATGGCACATCCTAACCATCAATGAATAATATCCAGTGAGCACTTGCAGTTCTGGGAATAGAACAAAATGAGCTGAAGTGAATTAGTTCCTGTCCTCCAGACCAGAGTGTCCCAATCTTTCTTAGTACAGGACACACTTGTGACCTTGCTGTGAAAAATCTTAGAAAATGTATCACCATCCTTTTTGCTGAGCTAGTTCCTCATTCAGCTGTCTGTCCATCCAAACCTTCTGTCCCCATCCACATTGAACTTACCCCAAGTGCCTGGAATCTCAATGTGACAAGGAACCATTTATCTCACAGTATAATCTAAAATAAGTCTTTTGGCTGGTTTCAATATGGTAAATGTAATGGATATTGATAAGTCCAATGTTTATTTATGATATTTAGTTCATTAGTTTAATCTCATATACATGCTTAAAATCACATTGCATCTATCATGCTATATTATTTTGGAACCAATTTCTTGAGCTCTGTCTGACCAGATTATTTTCATCTAAAATATTCACTTGCTTCTCAGAGACAGCCAAGAAGCAGCAGAGGCTTGTCATCACTAGAGCTGTTTTCAAATGGCCCAATAAAGTTTTCTAGAGATGGCCACCTTTACTTCTGTTTCCTTTCTTGAATCTGAGTATGTAATACTATTACTGAAAATTTGACCCCTGCCACATCTACTGCTTTGCATATCTTTCCCTTAAAAATAAAATCACCCTGGGATCCCCATGATATAACCAGATAAGTAAATCTTGAACATCTTGTTAACATGATATACAACAAGTAGAGTTACCAGATACCCTGGAATAATGCTAAATCTGTGGAATTTTTTTTGACTTTTAAAAACTGCTCACAGAAGATGGTGAAGGGCATAGGGGTGCAGTTGGGTAGGAGGAATAACTTCATGTGTTTCACACCATAGTAAGATAATCATGGTTGGCAACAATTAATTGAATATTTTTACAAAGAAATGATAAATGTCCTAGATGATAGATATGTGAATTTTCCTGATCTGATCATTGCATATTTTATATATGCTGGACCCTATAAACACGTACAGTTACTATGTGTCAATTAAAAATAATTTTTAAAAACCTGATCACTTTGGATGACTTCCACAAGTCTCCAACTTAACATTGAAGGAAGCTGTTGAGGCTTAATAAATTGCCCTCCAATGCATTTGTTGTTCCAAATAAAGTAATTGAGAAAGCATCCCATGATATGAGATGCTTGGCAAAGGAGTCAAATGCAAAGTGACTCTTTAGAAAGAATAATGTTTTGGGGAAACTCACCTATTATTCAGGCACATAGCCTGTAGTTTGGCATCGTTTTTTCTGTCATGTTCACACCCCATCATCTCCACACTCCAAAGCCCTACTCCGAAGTTGGCAGAAGAAATGTATCTCTCCGTGGATGACTTCATGCCTCATAAGACTTACCATGTGCTGGTCAAGAATGCTTTAGATGCTCAGTGCTGAAGATTCTAGTTTCCCCAGTTTCATAACAGACATGGAGTAGAACACATAAGCAATAACATGATAGCAAGTGTCAAGTCAACTAATTAAAAAAAAGTCAATATTTAGATGAATTTCTGAGTGAAGTGCTTCTGGTTTCAGGTGGATGAATATATAAGTAGGTTAGTGAGATGGAAAAAAAAAAACAAAAAACCAAGCCAGGCGCAGTGGCGCAAGCCTGTAATCCCAGCACTTAGGGTGGCTGAGACAGGAGAATTGCAAGTTCAAAGCCAGCCTCAGCAATGGCGAGGCACCAAGCAACTTAGTGAGACCCTGTCTCTACATAAAACACAAAATAGGGCTGGGGATGTGGCTCAGTGGTCGAGTGCCCCTGAGTTCAATCTCCAGTACTCCCCCAAAAAGAAAAAAAAAACATTATCTCCTTTTGGTTTTAATCTTGGAGAGCTTTGTAGAGGAAAAAGAATTTTTAGGTCTTTAATGGGAAGAAGTAAGGTTGGGTGGATTGTGGTAGAGCAGGACACAAAGGAGGCACTATTTGTAAATGGCTAAGGGAAAGTTTAAAGGGACTGACAAGGAGGTTGGTGAAACAAAGCAGAGGCTTTATGAAAGAGTTGAAAAATTGGTGTTGGTAGTTGATGGGCACTTACACCCAACAGACAGGGAAATTTGGAAAGTTCATTGGATGAGGAAAGAGGGGAAAGTGAGTTTATAATGATAGGTTGGAAGGCTGGCTACTGTAATAATCAACAATAATATGGATTGACGGTGAGTGGTGAGGGAGACCTGAAGTTCATTGAAGAGCAGAGAATAGTCATCCAACTTGGATGAAAATGATGAGGTGGGGCATCAAGGATTGAGACAAAGGTTTGACTTGGGGCAGAGGGTAGCCCTCATGAAATTCTATTATAGTTTTCATTTACTTTCATGACTAGGTTCATTTGTGTTAGATCTAATTATTTGTAAGTCTTTGGAAATTAGTTGCTCAAGTAGAATATAGTCAGGCATTAATCATTTTATTAGTTATAAGGCACTGGTTTAACAAATATTTAGTATATCTTTTCCGTTGTTGCTGCTGTTTGCCAGGCTCTACTGTATGAATGAAAAGACCCACATATTGTTATTTGGGAGTCAAATATTGGTATTATTGATCAATGTTTAGGTACCTTTCTATTCCCTGAATTTGGATTTTTCAAATCTTTGTATGCTCCAGGGTCCTCCTATCTAAGAAAGTTCTGGGAGATTCAGGTCACCTTCTTTTCCCACTCATCCAGAGCTAGATTTGTGTTTATTTGTGTCATATTACCTATTTTGAGTGTGTAGCTTATATTAAGTGCTTTGCCTACATTAGAGTTCACAAATGCCTTAAAATTGATGCAGAAGGTAAATACTAATATTACAGATTAGAACAGTAAGGCAGAGAGAGGCTGGGCAACTTAACAGAAGTTACACTAAAATTTACTTTGCTAGTATTGGAAACTGGGAGTAGAGCCCAAGGAAAGCTTTATTCTAAAGCTGATTTTCTTCAAGCTCCCCTTAAATTGCTCCTATAATTTATAAATGTTTATAAAAATTGGTGTTTTGAAATAAAGCTCAATGAGTTAATAATTAAATAATGTTTTATAGAAGAGAAGATTTAAAAAGTAGAATCATTCATTTTTAATGGTACATGTTTCAAAATTATTCTTATTTTATATGACAATGTCTATTGGGGGGAGGTACCAGGGATTGAACCCAGGGGTGCTTAACCACTAGCCACATCCCCAGCCCTTTACATTTTTTGTTTTGAGACACAATCTCACTAATTTGCTTAAGGCCTCACTAAGTAGCTAAGACTAGCCTTGAACCTGCAATCTTCCTGCCTCAGGCTCCTTAGTCACTGACAATGTCTATTTTCAGCATAGTTTAATGATAGGAAAAAGTCTAGGCTCTGGCCTAAGACTGATATGAATTCTAGTCCAGCCCCTATCATTTACTACATTTACAACACAGAAAAAATTACTTAATCTCCAGACCTTTACCTATCATATAGGCATAGTGATATTCACCTTAAAAGAATGTGAATAATAACAAAGAGACCAGTTGAAAGATAAAGCATTTTGCCAGGGATTGCAAGATTTGGCCCAGAACTAAAAAAGTAGCATGCAGTAATGACTGACAAGTTTGAAGTTGGATGACTGGAAAGATGTTTGTGCCATGGCATAAATAGAGTAATTAGAAGGAATTGAAGACACATTTAGATGTCAAAGATACATGTAAGAGGAACTGGTCACCAAGCATTGAAAGGAGTCAGAACTACAGACTTATCCATGTAGAATGAAGATGGATTTATTGAGTAGATTATATTTCTAAGGTGTAAAGACAACAGAAGAAACAAGAACAGAATTGTGGAGAACACATCAATTTGGGGATTAGAGGAGAAAGTGAACCTAGAGAAGGAGACAGAGAAGAAATGGTCAGAGCAAAAAAGAAGAGTCAGAGTAATGAGTGTCAGGAAAGCAAAGGGGAACTTGGACTTCAGGAGCATTGACTTGACTCTGTCAAGTAACAGAGGAGCAAAATTAAGAACAGTGGGAATATTCCAGAGTGTTGGGTTCTAAAGTCTCCAGGACCAGTGTTCTTAATGAATATGGAGAGGAAAACTCAGCCAGGTGCAAGAATCACTTCGTAGAATGAGAATATTTTAGGGGATTGGTACGAACTGGAAATCAGCGACAAGGATGGCATAAGTAAACAGAGCAGGTGCTAATAGAAGAGTTTGCTGAATGATTGTGGAACCAAATAATGGTTTGCAGCTCTAGAAAGGAGGTGGATAGAGTTCCCACAGCAGGACTGTAGGCAGGAGAAGCAAGCTCACGTGCCAACTGTAGAGAGATGATGTCATTTAAAGAAATAAGCATGAGACAGAGTCAATAATTTAGAAAGGTGGACACCCAGCATCTCAGGAGATCCACAGAATGTGATGACTGAGTTTGATAGAGGGTTGGATTTCAAGGAACTGACAGGAGAAACTATCAGGCTAACCTTCATAGTGGATGGTGAAGGTGGCAGTGAAAGTTCACCCAGTGAGGTGGGCAGGCCTGGCGTGGCACCAAGCTGAAGGCATGACTTTGGAAAAGGCAGACAGTGTGAGTGGTCCTCCTATTACTGTTGGGAGTTTAAGGCAGCCTTATCCTGCAAACTTACTCTGTAGCTGTTGTCCTTCTGTAAGTGGCATTTTCCCAACTCCCAAAATGCAGAAAACAGGGGAGGGAGCAAGAGTTGCATGTACTGCTACAAATTTTTGCTCAGTCTTTCATTGGAATGTGATTGAAAATGGCTCTTGAAGAACTTTTGCTAGGAGACAAGTTAGGAGGTAGTTTCAATAGTTAATTTATTGTAATTTTGTCTATAATGAGACAAATAGAAAAATATGATTACAGAAGGTCTTGAAAAACTTGCAGGCCGACTAGATATGAAGAATAAAGAAATGAGAGAGGTGCGTGACAATTTCAACATTATAAACTTTGAGGAATGAGAAGTTAGAGGAAATCAATGAAAGCAACAGGTAAAGTAGAAGGACTTGAAGACTGAGAAAGTGAGGAAGATAATTAGGAATTTTTGAGGCTATTGCTTTTTTGACAACAAAACAGGGTATTCCAACAGTTCTCATAATTTGAGTATCACCTTCACAATATCTGCATACCATCTGTACTCTTGTTTACTTAATATTTTTGCACTTTCATTTTATACTGAATGTTTCCTAAGCATCAATATCCATGAAATCTTGAATTTGATGGATAATTTATATGTTTCCTAAAATGCATTGGTATAAATATAGTAACATTAAAGATATTTGTGTCCAATCTTGGGAAAATAGTGTCTTCTAGTATTAGTCAGAAGCTTGAAATAGTACTTCAGGCCCGAGTAAGAATTCAAACATCATTGATGAGAACTAAATTTTTAAAGCAGCTGCACACTCCAAGGGAGGCATGGTATGCAAGAAAAGGGCTTGGCTTGCATGGATGTCCTAGGCAGTGATCAAGGAGAAATAGGTAATTAGAATGTGAATCAGGAATAAGCGTGTGTGTGTGTGTGTGTGTGTGTGTGTGTGTGGTCAACTTAATGTGGAGACATTTTTGCAAATGGTTTTAGGACAGTGGTATAGAAACAGAAACAGATCATAGCAAACAAAGAGGAAAGAATAAAGTAACCAAACAGAATTTGTCTACTCATCCCAGGAAGGTGAACTTTGAAGGTTACTTTGCAAACATAGTAATATTTAACTTATAGTATTATTGTGATGATTAAATAAAATAATACATAAAATACTTAGCACACTGCCTGGCACATAATGATCAATAAATAATAAGTGATGGAAATGAGGGTGAAAATAACATTCAAATTGTAACTACTTAAGAAATACATGGACCTAAATACATGTTCTTGGCCATGGAGAAAGAGCTGGAAAACTTGCTCTCAGGGAGAGGGTATTGGATTGAGGTAGATCTCCCTTTTGGGAGAAGGGAAGTGACTACCAATTCTAGCAAAGGAGGACAGTGTTCCTGGAGAGAACTGCAGAGGGATGAAGTGAGATAAGAAATCTTTTGGAATCATAATGGGAGCACCTTGGGAGATGATGTCTGAAATTCTTTCTCTGAGGGAGCTTGGAGTGAGAGAGGAAGAGAGATCAGTGAAGCGGAATGGTGGTGTGCACCCTGAGGATCCTGAATATAATCTCAGGGAATGGGACTAGGCTAGTCTCTTAAAAGTCTGCAATTCACTCAGATTTGGTTGTTCGAAATCAACATAATGTGCAATTTGAGAGATTGAAAAACAAGGATCATAATTACAAATATAGAACTAGTTGAAAAGTCACACTCATACAAAAAATAATAAATTTGTAAGGACAAGTATGTATTTTGGCTCAAATATGAGGAATTTATGGTTTTCACATTCAAAAATACCTAACAATAACCTCAATGCAGTTAGGAGTTATTTTGGCTCTATTTCCATTTTGCATATATTTGCTGGTGTTGGAAATCCAGGCTATCTACCTCGAAACCATCTAAATTCCCAAGTCGGACTTAATTCTTCAGAATTAGAGACAAATAATTCTGCACTCCATGCAGTCTGGAGGAAAGTTCCCAAACCTTGTGTTGGGTTTCCCAAGTATCCAAAGCTTCCTGAGAGTCAAACCCTGGGGATGGGTTCCTTCAAGGTCAGTCGCTTCATTTTCATTCCAAAGATTTTCTTGTTCTTGAAAAGGAGTGGGTAAAGGGAAGGGTATCTGATTTGGAGCATCTTTTCCTTTGGCCCAAGCTTCCATCACCCCATCAGTTTGATTCCTGCTCTGTAACCACAAAGACAGAAATGATGGATCTCCTTTTGGAACACAACATAGTTTGCTTGGAAAAACATCCACTTTAGACAAACAATAAAAGCAGCCCGAGTGGGGCCTTGGCTGCTCTCCTGGTGTTACGCTTGTGTGGATGCCTCTGGCGCTTGGCAGCAAGTTTTCTGGTTGCACAAAACAGCCAATCCCCCTTTGGGAATACCCATCTCCTGTCCCTGTTATTCAAAAACATAATTTGGAATTTAAGTTATTAGCCTAAAACTGGATACAATTTTGACTCTCTAAATCTTAGTTTCTATGCATTGTGATGGATGACTTTTTTTTTTTTTTTTTTTTTTTTGTCTTAATCTACTTGTCTCCAAAGGGGAGAATTCTGAGGGGGATGAGGGAACAGTTGCTGTGCAAACACAGTTCTAGTGTGCTGAAAGATATAGTCACTGAGCCACGTGGCCTTTGCTGGTGTCATTTGGAAATCATCTGTATTCTCTATTCCTCTGAATTTTTGCTACACTTTGTTTCTTATGGTGTATTCCTCAGATTCTGTGTAGTATTTTATATACTCATGCATGTCTCAATTTCTTTTTAAGTCTGTGATTCACATACTGGCATGTACTATGCCTTACTTGACTTTGCTTTCCCCACAAATTTATGTTTATATGAATATATATATATATATGCACACACATATTTTATATATATACATACATATGTATATATGTATCAATGGATTCCTATAACCTCTGATTTTTGCAAACTTATTGTATTTGAGTATTTACTGAACCACTGGACATGTTGGTTACTCAAAATATATTAATGTTTTTATTCATTATTGGTTATATTCTATGCTTGCTTCATTGTATCACAAAGAAGTAACTATTGTTTTGTCTTCTTTTTATAGATGGAGAAACACAGGCATAGAAGCATAAGAAATTTTCCAAAGAACATACAACTTATTAAGTGGCTGCGCCAAGATTCAAACTCACTTTGAAAGCAGAGCCATGTTCTTAACTACTAGGCCACACTACATCTGGGTATTGCCTCCTGAAATCAGATTAGGAAAGCAAAGATGAAAAACAGAAGTCCCTTGAATCAAGCACTTCACATTCTGGTAGAAAGATAGACTTATAAAAACACTGTAAGAATAAATTGACTTGGGGTAGTGATGGAACTATGTTGGGAGGGCATCAACACCTAGGGACACAGTGGTCCTTAGGAGAAGACTTCCTCCTAAGGAATGTGGATTTCCTCCATTTATCAGCACTTGTCTCCATATCAAAAATAGCTCCCTTAGTAGGAATGAAATATAAGTTTCAGAGACCATTTTCCACTTTACTCCCTTGACTACAAAAGAGGAAACTGAATTAAAGAATTAATCAATATCCAAAATAGGACAGAAAGGCTGTTATACTCTTATAGTGAACCCTAATTTTCCGGAAAGTTTATTAGGAAGAAAAAGCAGACAGAAAAGAAAACAAAGTAAGAAAGAAAGCAATATAAGAAATGATCATTCCAAGGAGGGTGGTACACATCTGTAATCACAGCAGCCCAGGAGGCTGAGGCAGGAGGATCATGAGTTCAAAGCCAGCCTCAGCAACAGTGAAGCACTAAGCAACTCAGTGAGACCCTGTCTCTAAATAAAATACAAAATAGGGCTGGGGATGTGGCTCAGTGGTCAAAGGCCCCTGAGTTCAATCTCTGGTACCCCTTTCCCTCCAAAAAAAATGACCATGCCCTTAAAAGTGCATTATGTGTGAGAGAGATATCAGTTAAGAAAAAAAAACAACAACCAGAAATTCTAGAACCACACATGTTGGATGTTGGGTCAGCATTTCTCTTAAAAAAAAAATACAGGTGGGGGAAAATGTTCCCCAACCCTACCATAGTTTCTGCAAATACTTGCAGTAAGAGAACTGTGAAACTATTGGGTTTGATGGTCTGGACCTAGAAAGAGTTTCACTGATTGCTAGTTTTCCATGAGAATATAAATCCAAGTGCCTGTTGTATGCCCACAAATTTAGCTCAGGCTATCACTGTTTCCTTCAGTTAGAAGAGATGCTATTTGGACAGGCAGAACATTGTAAACTCCAGGTAATTCTCTAATAATTTCAGTTGGAACCATTTAGGTAAATTTCCCTGACCTTCCCATGCTCCAGGCTAATTTTGACCTCCACCTTAGTTTATGGTTATTCTCTCCATCTGAATTCCACCCTCACCTCCATCCATTTAATTCTTTGTTCCTTTAAATATCCAGTAGGAATTCTGCCATTCTCAGTTCCCAAAGTAGGTTTCAGAGAACAAGATTCCCTGAGGAGCTTCCTGAAAGCTGGGTTCCATAGTCAAAGGAGGTTGAGAAATGCCACACATTACCTCTTATTCTATAGAATTTATAATCTGTACCTCAAAATTTAACATTTATTGTGTATGTAAGAAGTGCTTAAATATCTATTATGGACCAAACATACACAGTGCTGGATATCAGAGTTACAATTGCTTCCTCATCCTAAGTTAAGTCTGTTTACCCAGAGTTCATACTTCTGGAAATTATGGATAGGTCCTATTACAGTGCTATACCATTATTAAGATAGAGTACTGCACTATGGACATAATAAGAGATTTGAAAAATGATTTTTGGTTGGTGAAATAAGTAAATGTGACTTAGCTTTTATCAATGAAAATTGCTTTTATTTTATTCTTAAAAAGACTCCAGAAGAGAACATAGTTTTGAGCCTACTTTGTGGTATTTCTAATAACAAAACTCTGCAGAAAGTCAGAAATAACTTTGAACATAGTGACTGGCTTCTACGGTGGTATCCAACATAAGAAAAATGCCAATTTTCTGATTTTGGAATGTCTACCAGGATACATTGGAGACAACAGGGCAAAATACCAGTTATTCCCATTCCATTCCTTACTCTAGAAATCCATCTTTTGCCACTCGATTTAATGTCTAGTCACAATCATATGTGACCAAGTTGAGTTCATGAACTAAATTTGAGTTGATCTCATTAAATTCTCCAATAGAGAAAGATGTTTTTTTTTTCTCATCTGACTTTCCTTGACTAAAAGGTACCTTGTGACAATGACAATGCAAAATGAGCCGCACTGTTTCCCGATCACCGAGTATCTACCTAGAAATCAGATCGGCACCCGAGGATTAATACCATCTGTCCAGCATTCTTTGCTTGCAGGCTAGGTGTCAGGAAAGAAGGATTTATTATAGCCTAAGATGTCCATGGACAAACTCCAGGGACAGATATGGTAAAGGCTGGACTTAGAGCATTTGGTGAGAATATTCCACTTATTCTTTAAGGGACTTATCAAACATTAGGTGAGGTAGAAAGGTTTTATGAAGTTTTTTTCCTCCCTAAATTTAAGTGGAATGTCGGAGTAATGTTCATGGAGTCAATGCTACTGAATTTGAATGCAAAAGTGCAGCTTTGTCTTTATGTATTTGTCAGGGAGAAAAGGGTTGCGGTTTAGCCATAATTTCACAGTTATGTGAAATTATGTGAGTTATGAGGAAATTATGATAGTTACGAAAGAATTAATGATTCCCAAGTTGTGCTAATTGAGGCTCTAAAAGGACCTACAAAAGACTATTTAAACTGTTTTCAAAGATAGGAAATCAAACCATTGAAGAATCACTGCAAAATCTTGATTTGGTGAATCTTGAATTTAGCATTTCCCTTATCATGGCATTGCTTGATATGCCACGTTAAGTATGGCTTTTCTTGGTATGCCACTGTATAAATTATTCTCTACTATCTGAGGATGGTGGCTGAACTAAAGACAAAAGTGGTTCCAAATTTCAAGTATACTCTAGGCAGGTGCATTGCACAGGAGAATGTGCTGCTAAGAATGGAGTGAGGAGGGCACAAGTCGCCAGCTTAGAGAGGCTTGGGATGAAATATACCTCCTTACTAGGCTCCCTCACCTGAAAAGCTCTGTTTTCTCCCCAGTCATACCAGATCATGTCTAGGATAATTCTAGTCCTTGGTGAAACCTTCTTAGTCAGCTGGCCCTAAAGGCAGAAAGGAAAAGAAGCAAAGATAGTAATGGATGTTTCCAGTGGATTGGTCTTTTCCGTTCACCTTGATAAATCCATTGAGATCAGAGAGTCAAATCTACAGTATAGCATAAATAATTTTCCCCAATCTGTGCCCCTGGAGCCTCTTGAATCAGCATCACCTGACAAGTCTTTAAAGTGCTGTTTCTAAAACCTATACCAAACCTTCAGAGTCAGACTCTGTGAGCGTAGGGCTGAGGAATATTGATTTGGGTCACCTATTCTACTTGCAGTCGTAACTGTTAAGGCTGGACACTTCTTGAAGATGGGGCTTTGAGGGACAGATGAGGTGGGAGTGGAGGAAGGGATGGAGACTGGACCCATCAGCATGATGGTTCTGTGGTCATCAGATGCGGAGCTTAGAGAGTAGCTGCACGGCAAGAGATTGCAGATTGGTGGCCTGCATGTGTATTTTCTTTGCATTACACAGCATTTAGCAGTTTAAAAAAATAGGAATGTCTTTATACTAGGCATGTTCTTTTCAGTCCTCCATCTCTGCCTATTCATTCATCTCCTTGCCTCAGGAAGCATTTAAAACTTCAACTTATTGGAAGAGTGACAGATCTGACATTATGTGACCTATTGTCTCCTTGTTTGGAAATCAAGGAATATGAACCTGTTCACAAAAGTTGGCTGTCAAGAGAAAGCATGTTTTTTTTTTCTTGGATTTGTGTTTAAACCGAAGTTACCTTTATTTTCTTGACTTCCTAGATGGCACCAATGAAATAGTACCTGACAAAATGTCTTGATGCAGTGAGTGCCTCAATAAATAATTTTCGCAAGAACAAAAAAGCAATATGATACAGCTGAGGAGTTATTTTAGAGTTGTTTTCTCTTATTTCTCCCATCCTCGGAGTGATTCCCCACTTCAGTTTTCCCCACTTAAATGGTAGAGGGTTTCAACAATCCAGATTGCCCATTCACCTGTTTTGGGAGGGACAGGTGCAACTAAGATTTTTCTGCCTGTTTGTCATAAATTCTCTGTGAAAGAAAAGCACAGCTTTCAGCTCTTTCTGAGAGCCCTTTATGTACCATTCATTCCTGAATGTTTTCATGTAAACATTTTAATTGGTGGTAAGTGTGCTTGTTTGTTGTGTTTGTCAAGTCAGTGTAAACTGTAGTCCATTAGGCCTTGAGATGAGTCTGCTAAATATTTTCAGATGTTTTTTATTTCCTTAGCTAAGAGCTGGATTTGAACCAGAGCTCAGGGGTGAAAGGGCAATGTGTAATATACGGAGACATGGAATTTGACATATGAAATAAAATAATGTAATGTTTTTAATATTTAAGATGAAAAAAGCAGCAATAAAACATTGTAGAAGGAGGAAAACATGAATACCTGTATATTTAAATTTTAAATGCCTGCAGATGTTGAATTTTAATCAGAGCATGTCAGATTCTGACTCTGACAAAGGCAAAAACGTGAGATCTGTTTTCTTGAATTGCTTCCACATTTTATGCTTCAGATTTTTATTGCATATAACACTGCATCATCATATATTTATGTAAAGTGCCAGCATCCATTGACTTAGCACGTGCATGATGGTTAACATATAGAACAGCATGCATTGAAGGAAAGACCTCTTTTCTCTTTCTCTCTTTCTCTCTCCATGGTGTAGATTCTCCCTGTGACCTTGTGGGAAGGAAGGCATTTGACCCCTCTCTGCTTCAGTTTCCCTAGACACAAAATAGAAACCACTACTCTTGTTTCTTCTTGAACTTCTCAAGTGTGGTGAGGCTTATTTGAAATACTAATTGATCTGTACACCCAGGAATGCATCATTAGGCAATTTCATCATTTTGTGAACATCACAGAGTGTACTTAGATGGTATAGGTCAGTCACTTGACATGGCCTCTAAGGGCAATCGAGACGTGGTCAACATGAGATGCACGGCTGTTGCTGGCGTAACGTGCCATATGTTTTATAGTAAAGTTTTCTTTTGTTCTATAAATAGGAGTACACTCTGATAAAATGAATAAAAGTAAAATATCATTGGTTCTGAAATCAGTAACATAGCTATGTATCATAATAGTAAGTACCATGTACTAAACATAATTGCATGTGCTGTGTTTTTATACAACTGACACATAGTAGGTTTGTTTAGATCAGCAACATCACAGACATGAATAGAACACTGCACTATGATGTTACAATGGCTATGATGTCATTTGGTAATAGAAAGAAAAAAAAATTCAGTTCCTTAGCTATGGGACAACTAGCATATACACGCTTTGTCGTTGACTAAAATGTCATTATGTGGTACATGACTAATGTACATGTCTATAAATTTTTATTTAGAGAGGTCAAGAGATAAAAGAAAAACTAGTGAAAACTAGACAGATATATTTCTTTCAGTAAAAGTTAGATATATATTAAAATCTAAAGTTTTATGCATATTTATGAGATAGTTTCTAGTTCTCTAATTTTTGCATCTTATTTCCTAAAACAGTGTGAAAGCCAATGACCTCAAATTTTGCATTGAAATTCTACCGCTGAAAACAAGGGGTTTATATATACATAATGTAGTTCAAAAATATCTATAAGTCCCCATTGTGACTTTCTCTGAACAGTTTGAATGTTGTAAGATAAAGAAAGAATAAGTAGTTGATGTGGTTGAAGATGTTCAATACCAAAGTGGTCTTCATCTGCTGCAAAATAATCATAACCATTAAGGTCTGTCTTTGTTTTGTGCTGCTATAACAAAACACCACAGATGAGGTCATTTATAACAAACATAAATGTATTGGCTCATGGTTCTAGAAACTGGGAAGTTCAAGATTGTGGGGCCACACCTAGTGAAGGCCTTATTGCTGTGTCACTGCACAAGGGCAAAGAGATAGCATGAGAGAGGGGGTGAACCCCTTCTAGTGCATTTGTCTATTTTAAAGAGCTGGGCATTCACAGTCTTACCATCTTTCAAAAGTCTCACCTCTTACTACTATTACAATAATAATTAAATTCCAACATGAATTTGGGAGGGGCATGAACATTCAAACCTTTTAAGCTAAACCACTGTAATCCCTGCTGCTTTTGCATTTTTCTTCTTCCTATGTCTTTACTTTGGGGTCCTCCAGCCTTCTAAGGGGGATCTGTATTGATCTGTTGGAAATAGTTAAAGGACTTTTCAGAAGAGTGAGGCTCATATCAAATGCTGAGTTATCTGTAATGAAGCTCATGTCTTGTTTTTGAATATTCAGAGGAGTTTGGCATATACAGTGTAGGGAGAAAGAAAATGAATAGTAGTTCACACGTAGGATAATATGGTATAGAACATGGACTATGTATTTTAGAAAGCAAGACAATTCATCTGCTGAACTAATACAGTTGAAAGAGGACTCAGCTAACAGTAAAGGGGAAAATTACAGGAGTCTCAATTCAACTCTTCTCTACCCAAACACCAATAGAGTACGCGTATTTTTAGATACTCCACGTATTTATTTTTATTCTTATGCAACTGTAGTTATTTGGCTTTTCAAGGATTTTTACTTTTTTACAATAGGGAGTATTTTCACTAGAAATGATCCTTGGGAATATTTCAGAGAAAAGTGATCAGAGTGAGAAATGAATCACACTTCCCAGAGAGCACTGTGCACTTTTCTGTTAGGGGAACAGGGAGGACCGGAGGCAATCTCTGGATCCCTAGATGCTCCTAGAATCACCTGTGCAGCTAGACAGTGGGGAATGGGAATTGTGCTGGCCATATTTGCCTACAAGGCAATGCTGGAAGATGATGGCACAGAGAGAAGAGTGAGCTGAACAAAGAAAGAGAAAAAAAATTGATAGTTATTTTGAGTAGAAGATTTAGAAGAGAAAATGATGTGTCTCAATAGGAGTTCCAGAAAACTTCCTATGAAAAGACATGAGAAAGCTCCAGCCTCACCATCTAAGAAAACTTAGAGTAAAGATGCATGTTGTTCTTCAAGATCTTTGGAGCTGGGTACCATGTTTGTTGATTGTGACGCATCCACAATCAAACTGATCCATGTATGGTGCATAGACATTGTGGTTCAGCTCCTGTCTTCATCAAGCTCCTCTGATTCATCTGATATAAAATTTTCATTTATCTCTGCACTTTGTACCTCCATTCTTGTGATTCACAGGAATATAGAATCTCTAGTTTGAAAGGAATTTTAGAGATAATTAGTACAAGTTCTCAACCACAACTAATTATCTCTTTTTTATTCATTTATTCACTATCTAATATTGACTTTCTAGTTACTGGAACATAGTAGGAGTGACATATAAGAAAAATACTTTCTAATAACTATGGGAGAAAAGCTCCATGAAGATAGATACTAGTGAATCCTACTCTCAGTGGATCCTAAGTAACTCAAGTCCTTTTTTTCACTTATCCTTTCTTGGCTTACTCTTCATTTCTCCACAGGATCAGTCAGAGTGTCCAAGGCGTGCTCTGAGGGGCCAGGACAAGCCTACTGTTCCCTGGAAACTGAGGAGGGTTGTAGTCGTTCAGGGCAGCAGAGAACCAGGGCTTGCTTCCCTGACCTCAGCCTTTCATACTGCCAACTGTAGGAAAGCTTCCTGCCCCACTCTGTCTGTGTAAATCCTGCCTGATTCCTTAGCACCAGACTTTCAGTCCTAAGTGGCATTGTGACTATGGAGTCATTGCAAGTTCTACCTCCACAGTGCTTTTATAGTTCTTCCAGCTTCAACCTATGGCTTCCAAAGGGAAGAACAATGACCCAGCTTGAATGTGGGTTAGAAAACTGTTAGGCTGTGATTTATACATTTCCTTCTGTATTCTAGTATGCACTATTCCAGACTCATGCAAAGTGTAAAAAATAATATAACAAAACTATATATTGAATACTTGGTTTAAGAAATAAAGCAGGATCACAGTACAGTTGGATTCCATTGTTCTTTTTCCTAATTGTAGTCTTCTTTCCTGTCCAATCTCCATCCTTGCTTCCTGAGTAATCACTATCCTAAATTTGGTATTTGATGTTCCTGTGGATTTCTTTGCTTTTAGCATGTATGTTTGAACCTTAAGTATTATGTAGTATTTTATTGTACATTTGAAAAATTTGAACAAATGTCATCACACTAATTTGTGTCCACCAGAAATTTGATTTTTCCTCAATATTTTCTTTTTTTGTGGGATTTGTTCATGTTGAGGGTTCCTGTTCCTTCTTTCTCCAAGTGTATAATATTCTATTAAATGACTATATCATCATTTATTTAACTATTCTCCTATTGATGAACATTTGTGCTGTTTCCATTTTGTTTTGCAATTACAAAATATTGCAATAAACATTCTTATGCACTTCTTCTTGTGTACATATGAGAGTTTCTCTGGCATGTATACCTAGAAGTGGAACTCCTAAATTAATTTCCATATTTCTTGACTCAAGACCATAAAACAAAGTTGATTAGAAGGGATGTTGCAATTCTTCCTCAGGTCAAAATATGACATTCCAGGCCCAATGTCACCATTTTACCACCATGCTTCTGATGAGTTTTACTAATTCTAAGAGTACTGATGAGCATGAGAGCAGAGGGTGGCTGGGAAATCATCAGTTTGTTTGCAAATGTGGGCTGTCATTGACTTTACCCATCCCTTTATTCTTCATGCTGCGCTAGTCTTAACAGATCTCCTTGCCTCTACTTTGTCAGGTTTCAATTCCTTCTTCTTAATTTTATTATGCTGATGCTCAAAAGCTACAAAAATTTGTGTAAGAACACAGTAGTGCATTGACATATTCCCCCATTTGGTTCCAATCAATGCCTTGTTTTACTTTCCAAGTCTCTCCTAAAATTAAACACTTAAACAATTCTGCTACAGTTAAACAATTTTAAATTTTTCTTGCCTCCAAATAGCTATATGATGTCCTATTTTAGGATCATCCTTTCCTATTCAATTATCCATATACTATTTTTTTGAAAGATAAATTTACATCCCATCATCCTACATAGCCTGCCATTACTATATCTACACTGGCTTGGGACATCTATCCAGCCCCTATTCCTTGTGATGAAATGAATGGATGTTCTAAGAGGCACTGAATTCTTTGTCACTGGAAATAATGAAGCTGAGGTTGTTAAAGGGATTCTCCTATGGAATTGGATGGTGCATCTTTTATGCTTGAGTTTCTCCCAACTTTATTATTTGTATATTCTCTTCTCTGCATGCCTTGAATTCTAACCTAAATTCTGTATTTCAATTTAATTTTATGTACACTCATTGGAAAAATCCTTGCTACATTGGCCAGGCTGGTCCCAAACCTCCTGCCTCGACATCCCAAGTACAGGACTGCAGATACATGCTAATGTGCCTGGCTACATATTACGATTTTTTTTTATGTCCCTTAGCAAACTGGTCAATAGTGACAAAATTCCACTGGAGCAACCCTATAATCTAAAGTTTCGTATATTTCTCAAAGAAGATACTTGCTGAACATGTTCAGGAGCAGAACTAGATTATTGTCTTCACTTACATTCTCTATTTTCATTATTTTAACATATCTAGCAGAGTGTGTTTTCTACAGATGGCCCCAATAATATCCTCTATTCTACACCTTTTTCTAGGCACTTACCATTCTCCCATCAAAATGTAAAATCTATGTCCTCCCTGCTTGGAACTCAGTAAGAGGGGGCATTGTGATTATTCTTACTAATAAAATATGGAAGAAATGAAGCTATGTGAATTAAAATGTCACATACTTCCACCTTGTTTTCATAAATTCTTTTGCTTGAAACCTGTCTGTCACACTGTGAGGAAGCCCAAATACTCAGAGAGAAGTCATGCTTATTTTTCCAGCTACCAACCCAGGTGAGGTACCAGTTTGTAATAAGCACCAATCACCAGAAATGCTTAAGTCCCCAGCTGTGAGTTACCCCTATACTTAGGGTCTTTCCAGCTGGGGACCCAGACTTTGTGGAACAGAGACACACCATTGCTTCTGTGCCTTGTCTGAATTTCTGACCCACAGAATCCTTGAATGTTATATGTTGATTGTTTGATATTATTAAATTTGAGCATGGCTGTTATGCAGCAATAGAAGATGAGACAGCATGTGATTGCTTTAGATCACTTTAGAAACTTCTGTTTAAATTTGGGTCTAAGTATGACAATGGGTGAATATGAATGGCTTTCAAACTGATGAAGTTATATCTGAGTTTCCATTGGTATCTCAGTATTTGTTGCACATATGCTCATTCCACCATCTTGTCTCACATGGAATTATAAAAATGTCCTCTCAGAAATAGTTACTGTCTTTTCAGTTTGTTTACTTCTTTATCAGGCTCCAGCAAACAAGGGACACAAAAGGCAAAAATTGGCTAAAAATCAGTGTTCCTATGTTAATATTGTTATCTTCAAAGTCAATGGGGTAAGGGTTTGTTTTTTCAAGGTTTATTTTTAATAAACCAATTATTAGTTGCTATTTCATTTTATTTGATCATCTTGTGAAAGCACATGGAAACACATTTCTAAACCCTCTTGTATGTCATGGAGTTTGTCTTTGACTGAAGAGGATATATTATGCTCTCCTATAATTATTTTTTGAAGACACAAATAAAGGGTGAGAACACAGTACCAAACCCTGAGAGTTCCTCCCAAATCACTCATGGCTTTCACCGTATTTGTCCCAATGTCAGTGGTAATTACATGATCATTTTCTCATCTGATTGTTTCATTCTATAAACATTTCTTTGATCAGATTCATTAATTCTGAGTGACACTCATTCTGTCATTCATTCTGAGTGACACTCAGAAATCTCTTGGAAGCCAAGAAAAGCAGAATTGGGACTGAATTTATCATTAATCTCTGGGTCTGTCGAACCTAAAAAAGACTTCTGGTTCTGTCTGCATGTCCTAAAAGCTGATGTACAAAAATATAAGGAAGTGTCAGATTTAATAACACCACTAACATTTTCTGCATAGTAGAAATATAATGTCGAAATCATTTTTCCCTCTTAACTTGTTTTTGAGAATTAACTTTGGTTCCTTAGGATGCATAATTTTGGCAAATTTCCATATTCTGCTACCATCAACTATTTTACAAAAGCTAGTAGGATTTTTCAAAAATACTTATTAAAATTGTAGCATCCATAAAATAAATAATGAAGGAATTGTCTCTTCAAACATTCTTTTTTTCAGTTTAGTAGAAAATGTGTATGATTTGGTTAAATCATCTTTTCTTTTCTTTTCTTTTTTTTTTTAATTGGTACTGGGGACTGAACTCAGGGGCACTCAACCACTAAGCCACATCCCCAGCCCTATTTTGTGTTTTATGTAGAGACAGGGTCTCACTGAGTTGCTTAGCGCCTCGTCATTGCTGAGGCTGGCTTTGAACTCTCTAGTGTCATCCTCCTAAAGTGCTAAATTACAGGTGTGTGCCACTGTGCCCAGCAAACACTTTCTTTTCGTTAGAAGTGGGGGAGTTGGGGGGAGGAAAGACGGTAGAATGAGACAGACATCATTACTCTAGGTATATGTATGATTGCACGAATGGTGTGACTTCATGTGCAAAAAAGTGAAAAATTCTGCTCCATTTGTGTACAATGAATCAAAAAGCTTTCTGCTGTCATGCATAACCAATTAGAACCAATAAAAAAAATCAAAATTCAACTTTTGATTGAAACACTAAAAAAATAAAATAAAATAAAATAACAGGTCCAAGCAGATGAAAACATGAAGGAATCTCTTAGATTTGGAGTCTAAGAAGCCACAAGGTTAACCTTGCCAAGAGAGTCTCAATGATGTAGTGGGAGTTGAAAACTGATTTTAATGAGCTGAGAGGTGAAAAGAAATGACAGAGGAACAATTCTGACATTTCTTTCCTATGTACATATATGAATACACCACAGTAAATCTCAACATCATGTACATCCACAACACTGGGATTCTAATTAAAATAAGATATATTCTATGCTTGTATAAAGATATTAAAATAGATTCTACTGTCATGTATAACTAAAAAGAACAAATAAAAAGAATAAAAAGAATACGTGTATGATTTGGTTAAATCATTTTTTACTCACACTTTCTTTTTGGTATATTTTCTATACTCTTCGTTATATTTGAGGTCAAAGTTGACTTACAATTTGTAGAATTGTTTCTTTTAGAGTTTATCCTGCTTGTGAATTTTTCAAACTTTTTATTTTGAATGATTACAGACTCACAAGAAATTGGAAAGATAGTACAAAGAGGTCCATGTACCCTTTAGCCAGTTTCTCCCTATGTCTGCATCAAATATATAGTACAGTACCAAGAAGGAATTTGATGCTGATAGGGTATCTATAGCTTTGTGTCACTTTATTACTTGTGTGGATCTGAGTCAGCATCAGCACAATCAAGGTACAGAATGTTCCACCATGGAAAAGTTTCTTTATCACATTCAACTTTTCTCTTCTATCTCCACTCTACCCAATTCCACCTACTACTCATTCTAATTCCATCTCTATAATTTGGACATTTTCAGAGCTAGCTCCCTCCACAAAGACCCTATAGTGGGTAATCCTTTAAGGGTGGTTTTACTCATCAGATCAACCTTAAGATCCATCCAAGTTTTTGCATGTGCCAAGAGTTTGTTCCTTTTTATTGCAGAGTAGTAGCTCATGGATGTACCTCAGTGTGTTTAAATCCTTCACCTTTTGAGGAAAATTTTCCCTATTAAAAATAAATATGCTATTAATAGTCACATAAATTTTGTACAGATATGATTATTCATCTGATATAAATGCTGAAAACTACACATTAGGGGTTGTAAGGTAACTACACATCTAGATTTTAAAGAAAACTACTCCAAATTATTCCACCAGAAAAAATATGGGATCCACTTTTTCTGCACCCTCACCAGCAAGCTATTATCAGCAGTGTTTAAAATTTTAACTGCTCTAATAGATGCATAGAGATATCTCACTGTGGTCTTAATTTTCATTCACATAATGACCAATGATGAATGTCTTTTCATGTGTGGTTTTGCTATTTGTATATTCTCTTCACTGAAATGGCTTCTTATGTCTTTTGTCCATTTTCTGATTGCGTTGCTTGTTTTTATATTGTTGAGTTGGGGAGTTCTTTATATTTTCTAGATTCTAGTCCTTTGTTAAATATGTTGCTTGCAAATATTTTCTCCCAGTCTGTAGCTTGTCTTTTTTCCTCTTAACATATTCTTTAAAAAAATTTTTTTAAACCATAGATGGACACAATATCTTTATGTGGTACTGAGGATCTAACCCAGTGCCTCACACATGTGAGGCAAATGCTCTACCATTGAGCTACAATCTCAGCGCCTCTTAACATATTCTTAACAAAATATTTTAATTTTGATGAAGTCCAATTGACCAACTATTTTTTTTTTAATGGATCACCCTTTTAGTGCTATTTCTAAGAACTCTTCATCAAGCTCCAGGTGCAGAAAGTCTTCTATTATTTTTGAAAAGTTTTATAGTTTTATGCTTTATATTTAAATATATGATAAATTTGTAGCTAATTTGCATGTAACATAAGGAATTTACATTGATACTCTTTTTTTCCCCTATGTATATTCAGTTGCTCTAGCACTGTTAGTTGGACTTTCCTTCCTCCATGAAATTACTTTTGTACCTTTGTCCAAAATCAGCTAACCATACTTATTTGAGTCTATTTCTAGGTTCTTTATTCTGTTTCATTAATCTATGTGTCTCTCTTTCAATACCACATAGTACTGATTACTATAACTATGTATTAAGTCCTGACACTAGCTAAAGTAATTCTTACTGCTTTTTCCTCCATTTTCAAAATTGTTTTAGCTATTTAATTACTTTGTCATTCCATATAAATTTTTAACTATCTCATCTACAACTACGGTTTTTTTCCCCTGAGATCCTCATAGGAATTATGCTAAACTTGTCTATTCTTGTAGAAAGAATTAACATCTTTACTATATTGAGTTTTCCAGTTCTCGAATATAACAGATTCCTCCAATCATTTAGATCCTTTTTGACTTCTCTCATCAGCATTTTGTAATGGTCAGCATATAAATCCTATACCTTTCTGTTAGACTTACAGTCAAGGATTTCTGTATTTTGAGTGATTATAAATCATTCTGTATTTTTAATTTTGGTGTCCATGTGTTCATTGCTAGTACATAGAGACACAATGGATTTTTGTTTATTTATCTTGTATCTTAGTCCATTTTCTGTTGCTCTAACAAAATACCCAAAGCTGGGTAATTTGTAAAGAGCAGAGTTTTGGAGGCTAAAACTCCAAGATCATGTGGCCCTATCTGCTTCTGGTGAGGGCCCCTTTTCTATATTACAACATGGCAGGGAAAAGGAAAGGAAATTTCATGCAGAAGGTGCCAAGCATGTGGGGTGGCCTCATTTTATAACAACATATTTTCTCAAGAGCTAGCTCACTCTACACAAGACCAGCATTAATCTCTTCTGAGGGCAATGTTCCCATCACCTAATTCCTTGTCCTGCCATCTTTTATTATCAGTACACTAGGGAACCAAGCTTTCAGCACATGAAACTTGGGAAAAGTTTTCAAAGCACAGCATCTTGTATCTTTCATCCTTCCTAAATTCATTTATTACTCCCAGGAGTGCTTTTTAAAAAATGATTCTTGTGGATTTTCTATGTAGACAATCACATCTCAGCAAACAGGAGCAGTCTCATTTCTTCCTTTCAGTAATATGTACCTTTCATTTCTTCTTACAACCTTATTGCACTGAATAGTGCTTTCAACACTATGTTAAACAAAATCATGAAATTGTAGGAGTACACATCTTTGTCTGGTCCTTCAACAAGAAAAAGCATTCAGTCTAAGCACTAAGTCTAATGTTAGTTGTATAGTTTTTTATTTTCATATTCTCTTTATAAAGTCAAGTAAAGTCTTCCTATTCCTATTTTTTTTTTCTGAAAACTTTTTATCATGAATAGGTGTTGAACTTTGTCAAATGCTTTCTCTGCCTTGATTGACATTACATGATTTTTCTTCTTTGGCCTGCAAATGTGATGGATTGCATGGATTGATTTTCAGTTATTGAACCAACCTTACATTCCTGGATAAATTCCATTTGGCCATGATATATCAATCATTCTTTTCATATGTTGTTCCATTCTATTTGCTTACCATTTCTTAAGATTTTTATATCTATATTTATGAAGGTTTTTGGTCTGAGGTTTGCTATTATTGTTGTAGTTGTTTTGTACCATCATTATCTGTTTTTAATAGCAAAATAATACAGTGTTTGTTGACTGAATTCAGAACTCTTCCTCTACTTTCTGGCAGAGATAGTGTAAAATTGGTGTTAATTCTCATTTAAACATTTGGTAGAATTCTCCAGGAGAATCATCTGAACCTGGAGATTTCTTTTCTGGGAGTTTTAAAATTATGAATATAATGTCTTTAATAGTTACAGATCTATTCAAATTGTCTATTTCCTGTTGGTAAGTTGTGGTATTTTACTTTCATGAAAATTAATCTATTTTGTTTAAGTTGTCAAATTAATTCATATGGAGTTGTTCATAGTACCTGATGTTTTCAGGGTCTTAAGTGATGACTCCTATTTCATTTTTAAGATTCATTCCTTGTATTTTCTCTCATTTTCTTTGTTAATTTTGGTAGTAGTTTATCAGTTTATTATTTTTTCAAACAACCATCTATTTGATTTGTTGATTTTTAGCTATATATTTTCAGTTTCATTGATTCTGTTGTTCGTTTACTTCCTTTTTCTTAAACTTTGATGCCTCTTTGATATTTATTCTCTTATTGTTTGCTTTCTGTTTTCATCCTTTCTTCTATTTTTCTTAACTCTTTTGCTTTCTTCTGATTGAATATTTTTCTCAATACATTTTTTCATTCAGTAATTTGCAGATGTTATATTTTAATTCTTTCAATTAACTTAAATACTTAACCCTACTTTTTGACTTAAAAAAGATTTAATTTGGAAAATGTCTTTGTTATCTTTCTAAGTAATATAAGAACCGTGTAATACTTTATCTCTGATGATAATTCCCTCACCATAAATGTTATTGTAACTGTATATTTTAGTGCTGTCTTTTTTAGTAATGATACCACTTTTCATATTTCCATTAGAATTCACATTTATTAAATATCATTTCTTGTATGTAAGACTTTTATCTAGGATTGGGCTCATTCTGCTGGGAATACATCATTAAAATTTCCTCTAGTTAAGGAATGTTGATAGCAAACTCAGTTTTATTTCATGAAAATATCCTTATGTTATCTTTATTTCCAAATTTTATTGCACCAGAAATATAATTTTAAACTAGCAGTTATTTTTTCTGTGCTTTGAATATAGCCAACATTTGGTTTTCATTATCGTAAAAAGTTAGCTCTTAACCTACTTATTATTCCTTTGAAGGAACTTTGTCTTTTTACCTGGCTACTTTTAAGGTGTTCTCTATGATATATTTATCATAAATGTATATGCCCTTAACAATATAGTCTCAAAAGATATCAAGCACCAATTAATAGACCTGCAGAGTGAAATATATCAGCAGTTTTAGCTTGAGGTTTTAGTATATACTACTCAGGAAATAACAGATCAAAGCAGAATTTTTAAAGTAGATATTTTTAAGATAAGAAAATAATTTGAGCTACTAATTGTATATGAAATTCTAACCCAGCAACAAAGAATACCCCTTGTTTTAAAGCATATATGTGGCATTAAATAAATATATTTTGTATAAAACCAATGAAAAGCCTCAATAAATCAGTATCATGCAGATCATTCTCTAAATATACTGCAGTAAAATTAGAAACTAGTGACAAAAGACTAGCTTAAAACCCTCATAAGCTTCAAAGTGAAATAAGTCTTGCGAATGGGGAATGTGGTTCTCTTCTTGCTAATAGTTTCTTGACTCCATGTAGGAAGATTTCTCATCCCTACATGGTCTAGTGTGAGGGAAAGGGCACAATCTTAAATAGCAAGTGATGTTGTCATTTGGCATGAGACTGTCTGAGTGGCAGATAGTTAAAATTAGGATGAGAATTCTTTCCAGTTTGCCTGGGACAGTGCTGGTTTATACTTATTGTCCCAGAATAATTATTAATAGCACTCATTTTCACTCTCAAAATGTCCTAGTTTGGTCACTCTAGTTAAAGCTGATTCCCATTTTGTTTGTTTGTTTTTTATTTATTTATTTTTACCCACGTTGCTAGTTCTTGAAGAGTTCCATCACTGGGGACCATATGCAATTCTATTTTAGATGGTTATTTGCAACTACTTCTACAGTTTCTAGAGCACAATGTCTTTTGATTTCTTGGTGCTCAGTCCCTCTGTACCTCTAGATAGTTTTATTTTACAGTTTCCAGAACAAACTTTTCTAACTTGCTTTCACATGTGGTCCATCTCTGGTCCCTGAGAAACACCCTTTCCCCACCAAAACCTTAGAACTCCAAACTAACTTCAAGGCATCTACTTCTATGCCATGGACACAGGGTGTTTTAGCACTATCAGTGTGTGTTAGTTACTAGTCCTCTGTCTTCTCTCAAAATAAGGAATATATCTAACTCTCTGAGTAGACTCATGGAAGTCCATTCTCACTGGGCTGGTTGTGCAGGAGCAGCTCTCCCAACCTCTCCCACAGTGCAAGAGGAACACTTGAAGCACAACTCTCTAAAGAAATGCCTTCTTGAAGACCCCTTTTACTATTCTGATACCTTTTATTCTCAATATGCATGTGGGGTCCCTTAACAAGTGACCTAGAATTGTGCCACTAATATTTGATCATTTCGTTTCTAAAGATGTAACTATGGAAGTCTGTCTCATGCTCGCTCAGATTCTTGTCCTATTGATGCCACAATCAAAACTGACACATGGAGACCATCATTTCTGCAGCTTCTTATCTAAAATACACTTTCCATGAAGAAAAGAATGTTTATTTCCGCAAAATCAGGTTGATCTATACATACTGCTTTGTGATTTACTTTTTATAGTTAACAAGTTTCCAAACAAAGTTATTCAGTACTTAGGATACGTTCTGAAAAATGTGTTAGATGATTTTGTTATTAGACGAACCTAACTTGGTACACTTGAACAAACTAAGATGGTTAGATTGTCACCAGGCACTACGACCTTACAGGGCCACCATTACATATGGGGTTCATCGTTGACCAAACAGTCATTCTGTGTTGCATGATTGAATAATAGAACTCTCTCCATTCTCTCCACTCTTGTGGAACAGCTCAGATAACCCAGTCAATTCAAGGGAATAAAAATGTTTCTTCTCTCTTTAACTAGACTCTTCTCAGCCATCATGAAGCCACACAGGAGAGCTTCATGTGGGCTGGTGACTGTGGCACATTTCACATAGAGGATACCCTCCGAAAACAGCACTACATTTCCATTCCTGAGGTGGTGGTGGCTGGGGTTGTTATTTTTCTTAGCACCCAGAGGAGCCAGCTGCTATGCACTGATTCCCCCAGCTGTTGCCTTAGTACTCTGCTGAAATATTTAGGGGTGGGACAGGGGAGAGGTTTTGGGAAAGAAAGAGGGCAATGGGAACAAGCAATTGTACATAGCTTTGTCACTGTGAAAAGATTATTTGATGTTTTCACTTCAAAATAAAACCACACCTGTTTCTATTAAGAAAACTGAGACTTAATGAACAAAATCTTGACCTGATAAAACGCCCAGTGGAAATTTTTATTATTCTCTTGCTGAGCTGCTCTCCCTCACCACCACCATCCACTGTGTGGACACTGGGTTTCAAAGAATGCATATCGGGTTTCATGTTCTAAAACCAAGTCAGAGAGGTGTGCTTTGGAAATCTCAAAATAAAGACTAAAATTGATGCCAAATCAACCACGGACAAGAAATGTATTTAGTTACATTTAGTTACATTAGATCATCTTGCCCACCCCACCCTATCTTGCACACACCCCAAATATCACTTACAGTCTGTTTCCTCATTCTGTCATATTTCCTAGCAACCATTTGCTCCAAATCCATGTGTAAAAGCCACCCTCCATGATAAAAAGCTCAACTTAAAAAAAAATATTTTATTTGCTCATTTTACAAGCCCAATTATGTATGCCCCTCAGGAATGACTTGGGGAGTTTTCTTTTCCTAGGCTCATTAGGTCTACAAATAAAAGTTTGTATATTCTTACCTTTCTTGTTACTTTCCATATTCCCAATTCCCCTCATGAGACTTCTGTCTCACATCCTGTGTTCCTTGCTAAAACCAGATTTCCCCCGCCTTTGGGGGCTCTCTGAAGGCCTTTCTATCAAGCTAACATTGCTTATGGGACAGATGTGCATGGGCTGGTGAATTATGCAGTTATGAATCAACCTAGTGTTTTCACCAATGGTTAATTTGATCTACTTCCCATCATCCTCCTTGGTGCCGGCTCTGTGTAAGTGATCGGGAATCTGTGTAGTGAAAAGACAGGGACCAGAGCCCACCTCCTCCTGCAAGTCCGTGGGCAGCTGGGCTCTCTTGACCATCTGAGACCAAGTCAACTCTCTCCTGCTAGTGGCTTTCTTTGTGGGATGTTCTTAATTTAAAAGTGACTTCTGTGTATCAGTCAGAAGTGTTTTCCTGCCTGATTGCCTGGGTTTGTGTTTAGTGCAAATTCCCCAAAGCCTCCCTTTAAAAAAAGATGTATTAGAAAATGATTTATTTGATTATTTAGTAAATTCAAATAATTGGCTAATTTAAATTAGTAATTTGGCTTTATTTCCTCTTAGATAGGCCAGGAACTTAAGTGTATGGACAATTCTGAATGCCAATACAAGTTCTTTTAACATAAGCCTGTGATACTGTATTTTATAATTATAATCATACAAAACACTGGCTTTGTTTCTTTAAAAAAATAAAGAGGAAAACTGTGGTTAGTTACTAGTTATCTTTCTTCTTTACAAAGTAATCTAATGCTTTTTTTAAAGTGAATAGCTTATAATACTAGTTCCTCATGATACCTACAGGTATTAGGCTGAAAATTGGTTCTATGGTCACATAAGTTTGAAAAACACTTTTTCAAATAAAACAGGCTTTTTAAAAAGATGCCTTGAATACTAATAGTCCATGAATTTTGATAGTTGGTATATGCAGGGGGTGTTGGGAAAAATAGTCAAAAGTTCTCAATCTCCTTTAATATTTTTCCCTAGAGTGGCTTCTAGGGGATTAGTATGCCTTGGAGCATACTTATGGAAATATGCTCATGGGAATGAAAAAAAAGAGAATAAATATTCTTAAGTGAGAATAACTGTACCTTGTGGTATTAAATTAGAGTATTCTGGAAAGTACTCGAAGTTAACCTTTCTATATTGTCTTTTTTTGCTAAGATTCAGATTTTAAGATTTTTTAAATCAACTCTTTTCCCTTTCTATGTTTG
>PVHX01000487.1:242240-297315 GCA_004024805.1 Geosciurus inauris
ATATGCATTTAGATACTTTTTGGGAGATAATTTTCCATGTCTTAATATTTCTTTTACCCCCTTAATGTTTCTCTGCCCCTTTCTGAGTCAGTCTGTCTCTATTCATTTCCCTGAATGACCATATGCGTGTGTGTGCTCGTGCACGTGCATGCATGCTTGAGCGTGTGCCTTTGTCTCTGTGTGCCTTTGCTTCCAATAGCCGCATGCATGTGGTGTCTCCATCAGCTCAGCTGGGCTCCTCTCAGCTTCCTGCAGTTTACACAGGTGTCTGGCTCTTCTGGCCAGCCTGGTCTGTTTCCTCCAGCCCTTACAGGCGCCTCTGGCATGCATCGCCTCCTCCAGCCCATGCATTCTGTCTGTCTTCCCTTTATCCCACAAGGACAGGAATGCCAAAGGCTGGCTCAGACAGATGGTTTGGAGTCCTAGTGATGGGTGTGTCCATGGGGAGAAACTTCTCTAGAAGACTCCACACACTTTCCACAGTAGAGACAGGCAGAAGGGTTTTCATTGTTTAAAAAAGTTTTCTTGTCGTCCAGCCTTTTCTCCCCTTCTCTCTCTCTCTCCTTGTCTCCTTTTATGTTTGCCGCATTTTTAAACAGCTTCTTCCTTCGTTTTGTTGTACCCCACCCATTTAAAAAAATCTGTCCCTCTCATCTTTGAATTGTATATGTATAGCAGGGATAGACTTGAAGTTACAAAATGTGTATTTGGGTGATTTCTCCATTATTCTCATAAATAAACAAACAAACAAATAAATACAGATGGAGCCAGATTTATGAATCTCAAATGAATTATTTGTACATAAATAATATAATCTCAGCATGTGTCTTTTAAAGAATTTACTCAACAAGGCACAAACTTGAATGTGCCCTCTGAAGTATCTACACTAGAAACTTAAAATATGGAAAGGGGCAAAAAAAAAAAAAAAAATCCAAAAGCATTTCCTAAGATGTTACTGGAATTCCAAAAACAAAACAAACAAAACCCAAAAATCCCCTCCAAACATTTACTTTTAGGGATCAGCTAGCTATATGAATAAGATGTCTGAATTCTGGGGGAATCACTGTGTTTGCTTCACACATACATATCGTCACAGAGACAAATTTGGTAAAACTGGAATTTTAGACCTGTGGCCCCTATCACTCTCCCATCCATCATCAACGCTGGAATTCTGCCTATTTCTCAAAGCTCAGTTTAGATGCTTCCTTTTCCTCAGAGTTTTCTTGAGCTCTACACCTGCTTCAGTTTTCATGGTTTCTGTGTTTATTTCTTTTGCAGCAAGTATCTCCTCTATTTCATAATAAAATAAATGTAGCCCCCTTATTTCTTCAACCAGACCATATATAAAAACACATGTTGGGTAGAATCTATGTCAGACACATCTTTCTTCATTCCCAGATCATCTAATCTGGTATATGCTACATAAAAGGCAAACTTGGGCGAACTTAATGGATATGACTTGAGTGGCTTTGGGATCTTTGTTAAGTTCTTGTTTTAGAAACAATTGAGAATTCTAAGAAAAGATAAATGTAAATAGAACAAGTAAAATGTTACCACATCAATGCTAAAAGCTTCCCAGAACCTGGAGTTTAGGTTAGGAAGACCTCTCAGTGGAAATGCTAAACACCTCTAAGGTGAGAGACAAGAAAAATGGCTGCCACCTAGTCTGTTTCCAAGAGTGTTAAAGCATCCCCCTACTGAGCCAAATTCTCTTCCTTCCCTCTTTGTAGCAGACTGTTCCCCCACAGGAGTTTGGTGCCTGTTACCCTGGGTTAAATAAACTGCATTTAAACCTTATTCCAGGTAAAGTCTTCATCTTTGGGGCCCATTTAGTTGTCAAAACTACAATTTTGTGGTAGAATGTCTACTTTCAGTTATATATTTTTGGGATTTAAAAATGTTGCTACTTGCCAATTCTAAAATTTAATGTTCCACTTTCCTCTCCTGACTTTTATTTGCTTAGGATTTCAGATGAAGCCTTCCTTTGTGTGTGCTCTTGCCTGGAGAGCAGCTCAAGGGGGACTTCCTAATTCTGTCAGGATACTGGCAAGCATTAAGTTAGGACAAGAGGCCCTCAAAGACTTCTCACCTCCCTTGCAGAACTCCAGATGGGTGTAGGGTGTGCTTTGGAGTATTACAATAGACATACTCTCAGCAATTAGAGATAATATTTTTGTTTTTAAGCACTTACTTCTTTTACAGGCTTCATGCAGCAGGCCTGAAGATGGCTTCCAGAGATTTTCTTGTGCTCCAAGAATTTCACCAGCATAACTGTGCAGTTCTGATAAATCACCTCAAGACTAAATTGTCCAACTAACATTTCCAGTGTGTGAACTTCTAGAGAGAACTTTAATGCCAAATGTTTCAAAAGCCTTTCTGCAAGTATGTATCTGAGCGCAGTCATGCCCAGGTGGAGAGCTTTTGAAGAGCACTCTATGAGGACAAGCCACGGGAAGTTGAAAAGGTTAGAGGAGGTGACGCACCTGGGTTTACTATCCCAAGCCCAGTCATTTGGACAGGGGGAGAGCTTGGCTAGTCTACAGATGAGAACAGTGATTCTCAGCGCTCACTCTGGACCTACTGAATCAGAATATCTGGGGGTGGGGCCCAGCGACCTGTTTCAACCAGCTCTCCAGCACATTCAGAAACTCTCCACCTGGGCATGACTGCTTTCAGAGGTGTACTTGCCAAAAAGTTTTTGAAACATTTGGCATTAAAGTTCTTTCTAGAAGTTCACCCTGAAGAACCACCAGTGGAGACAGGAATGTTTGCTGTCACAGATTTTGAAGTTTCTCTGTATAAAACTGTGCAGAGATCATTTTTTATGAATTTTGAGAGCTCAACCACTGGTTCCAGATGACCTAGCTGTGGTCTTACCTTCAGATTTACCACTGACTAGGACTGCAAAAGTTAAGAGTTTAGATTATGAGCACATAAATGGTTGAAAATGCTTCTGCAAACTCACAAGAGCACGAGAGTAAAATATGACTATGAAAATAGACTGTGGTCTTGACACCCTCCTGAGAGGGCATTTGTGATCCTCAGGTTTCCTTGGGCCACACTTTGAGGATCACTACCCTATACTAATGACTATTTGTATCTAGTCATATTTGCTAATGGTTGAGAATAATCATCATCATCATCATCATCATCATCATCATCATCATCTCTATTATTCCCTATGGAATGTAATTTCACATATATTGGTCTTCTTTTATTCTAGATCATAAATTCCTCTAGGTGTATATATGTTCTCCATAGTGTCTGATTTGGGGCTAAACTATGTGGTTGATAGGTACAGAAATGCAGAAATAGTAAGTTAATAATCACAAGTTGATTGATATTTCTTAAATACTTTTTTTATACAAAGGATGAGAAAAAAGCATTGGATTGTTTTCTGATTAATACAGGCAGAATTAACCCTGAATGTTTACTAATAGAAACATTTAAAACAAAATTAATTTTCTGTTTAAAAACCAAAACTTAACATTTTGATAGTGTATATATTCAGACTTTTAAAACATTTTTATTCATCAACCAGGTGGATTTTACCTGATAATATTTTGTTAACTTAGAACTCAATGCTTATATTCTTAGTACCAGAATACCTGTTTTGAGTTCCAGTTCTGTTGACTATGTGAACTTGCACTCTTTATGTTTGGTTTCCTTTTATATAAAATATGGAAAATAACAATACCTCTTTCACCAGATTCTTCTGATGTTGGAATGAAATAGTACTTTTAAGGTGTTTAATGTAGTTGCTGCACATCACGGATGCTCAACCAATATTTGCTAACTCTAAGTAAATATTGTTTGCTTTATTATTTTTTAAAACACAGTATGAGCATTGCAAAAAATCACTTTTAGTACATTAGTTTTGTGTCTTCTTTCTGTTTAAACATCTGCTTTTAAATTGCTTCAGTTACTTTTTACACACTTTTCTAAGTATTTCACATCTGGGCCTTGGAATGTGTGTATGATGTGTTTTTCAGGTAAAAACATCAATTATCAGAGAAATGTGTGCAACCACCCTAGACTCCCTGCATTATATTCTATTCTGAGTCTCCAAATTAAGTAAGCATATTGTGATATTATTACAGCTTTTTCTAGGTTATTGCTTTCTTGTATTAATAATAATCTTTGGAGATTATGACCCAAGTTTTTCACAAAGCACCCATTTTGGAGATGTTTTAGGTACTAAGTTCACCTTAAAATTTTTCCAGTCTGTGTCTTCACTTTAAAAATGAAAATTAGCTAACAGATGTCATGAGCCCTTTTCCTCTTCTACAACTGTTCTCACTCTCTCCACACCTGACATTAGGCGCATGTGCCTGAGAATAACCCTTGATTTCTTCTATGACTCATTGTTAATCATTATAAGGAATAGCTCCATCAGTTCATAAATTTGAAGTAAACTCAATTTCCCACACAGTCTCTTAAATGATCATCAGCAAGCTGTTCAGGTTGATTCATAAGCTCCCAAACTCCCATTATTTGGAGGAGATTTGAGGTATATTGACAAACAAATTTGCACATTCTAGGTTTGTTCAAACAAGGCTTTCTCTATCCCCCAGAATATATAAGTTGACCTTCTGTAGGCATCTAGTTCATAAACTAAATATTTAAAATCTAAGTCCATTAACAAAGTGCAGTTTATCTACATCTCATGTTGTAATGGGAATGAAGCTGGAAGAAACCTGTTCCGGATAAAGACAGTATCCCTTCCTAAGAATCTACTGTAAACCAAGCTCACTTAGTTGAGGATTGCTATAAACAGATACAAATCCACCAAATAGGGGCATGATCGAAAATCACAGAGAGCAAAATAATTTTCAAAATGTACAGCATCGTTCTGTGAGGCAGAAATCATTACCAGGGCATTTCTTGATTATGCTTGAATTTTCCAGAAGAACTTTAGGATTACATTGTAAATTGAATAACAACTTGTGATTTTATTAAGTGAATAGCTCCACATTAGTCCCGTCTTCCCTCAGGGAGCTCAGGAAGAGTTTTCATATGTAATGCTTTTGTTCTTATGCATGAGAATTTTATATTAGTGTGTGTGTGTGTGTGTGACATTTTATTTTGTCCCTGAAATGAAACACAAAGTGTGTTGGCCACATTAAGGTGTGATTCAAGTTAATCTGATAAAAGCCAATTTTCTTTCTCCTTAAAACTATTGTCATCCATGCCCATGGAATTAAATGTATAAAGATTCAAATGAAAAGAAGCAATGTTTTATTGCCCTCAGACCTGCCTCTACAAAACATTTGCTTCTATTTTTTCAGAATCAGATGTATTGAGGATTAATTTATGTATAATAAAATTCACTCATTTTAAATGGACAATTTGGTCACTTTCAATGAGTGTCTACCAGCATACAACTGCAACGGGTGCCATCAGGATAAAGAACATTTCCATAACGCTCCCTTGTGCCCTTTGTTTCTTTGTTTGGTTTTTGTTTTTGTTTTTGGTACTGGGAATTGAACTCAGGGGCATTCGACCACTGAGCCACATCCTCATCTCTATTTTGTGTTTTATGTAGAGACAGGGTCTCACGAAGTTGCTTAGTGCCTTGCCATTGCTGAGGCTGGCTTTGAACTGGCGATTCTCCTGTCTCAGCCTCCCAAAGTGCTGGGATTACAGGCGTGCGCCACCGCACCTGGCTCCTTGTGCCCTTTGCAGTCCATCCCTTCCCATCCTTCCATTCCTGGCAATGACCTGTATGCTTTTGTTATTTTCTTCTAATATCTCATATATAAGGAATTATACAGTTGTAGTCTTTTTTGTCTGACTTCTTTTGCCACGCATGATTCTCAATATAAATGAGAATTATATTATTATTTCCAGTGTTGGACTATTGTGAATAAACCTGCTATGAACATTTTTGGACAAGTCTTTTTGTCAAACTATGTTGCAACTTCTCTTGGGTAAATACTTAGATGTTGCCTTCCTGGTCACATGGTAAGTGAAAATTTAGAAGAAGTCACCAAAGGTTTTTCATTTTATCCACTCAAGATTATCCATCATAAATATGTGGGAGATTTCTTTGCTGGCACTTGGTAGACTTTTAGATTTTATACATTTTAGTGTTTGTAGTACTATATGATGGTTTTAATTTATATTTCCCTAATGACAAAGAATGCTAAAATATCTTTTCTTGGGCCTGTTTGACATCCATATGTCTTCTTCAGTAATCTTCTTTGGTATCTATACAAATTATTAATATATTTTTATTAATTTGTCTTCTTATTGGAACAAGTTATTTGTTTATTCTGGATACAAGTTTGCTACCAGACATATATTTTATAAATAAGTTTTCATAGTATATGGTTTGTACTTTTCATATTCTTAACATAGTGTTTCAAAGAAGTGTTTAATTTTGATGATTACTTACCATTTTTTTTTCTTTTGAGCATTGTCCTTTTTTCATGTGTTGAATCATAGAAATCTTTCCCTGACCTAGGGTCACAAAAGTTTACTCCTGATTTCTTCTAGTTGTTTTTAAGTTTTAAGTTTTTACCTTGAGGTCTCTGATCCGTTGAAAGTTCATTCTTGTGTATAATGGTGTTATAGTTGTTTTCACATACAATTCTCTAATTATTTTAACATTAGTCATGAAAAGACTGTTCTTTGCACATTGAATGTCCTAAAATCTTTGTTAAAAATCAATAGACTTTATACATGAGTAGCTGTGTACCTGGACTCTTTCATTTTAATATGTTTATCCTTATGCCAGTACCACAATGTCTTCATTACTGTAGCTTTTATTTCTGAAAGTTATATTTGAGTTCTTTCTATCTCTTGTTTTTCTTCACATCATGGTCACATTTTTCTTTCTTCTCCTTTATTGAACATAAAGAACATATTTATCATAGCTCTTGAAGTCCCTCTGCTTAATTACACAATTTCTGTCATCTCTGTGTCTGTTTCTATTGATTGACTTTTCTCTTGTTCATGAATCAGTTTCACTTATTCTATGTAGCCATGGTAATTCATTTAATAGATTTTTCATTACTGGTTGCAGCATTTTTGGTTTTTCTTTAAATTGCACTTGATTTTGTATACATAGTTAACTGGAATTGATTATTGTGAGCTTTTGTTAGGTTGAGTTCAGAGACACCTTTAGTAAAGGGCTGATCTGATCTCACTTTTCCCTCTACTGACAACAGATTGATTTATATCTCAATTTTTAAATATTTTATTTTACTTCAACCTGTGTTTCTTGTTCCCTTATTGACAGTGTCTCTTGATGCAACCTTTTAAAATGAAGATGCCCTTACCCTGTCCTTGCCCACATTTTGCCTTCCAGTTTTTCTTCACTGTACCTGACTCTGCAGGGGCTGAGAATCACACTCTGGTCTATAGTGTAATTATCTTCTATGATTTTCTGAAGACCCAAAACTTCAGATAAGTTATTTCTAATGTAAATTTTGCTTACTATGGAACCAGTATAAATACTAAGCTATGTATTTTTTTCTTGGTGGTTTTCCAATGTTTGACCTCAAGCCAAAAGAGAGTATTTCTAGAATCAAGTGTCTGCTTTCTTTTGTAGATATCTTTTTTAATTCCTCTCTAGAAGTTTTCTGGATTTTGTCTTTAACACTGAAATTGAACAGTGACATTCATAAGTGAAGATCTTTTTTGTTTCATCTTACTTAGCACTTGGTAAATAATTTTACCTTGATGATATATGCCTGTCAACTCTGCAACATTTATTTACAGTATTTCTTTCATAATTTTTCCTCTTTGAGTTCCTCATTCTTCATTCTAGACTGATTTTTTTGTGTATATGGATTGAGCTTCTCTGTATCTTCTCCCTCCCTCCCCATTTTCTGCATTTTCTTTTTTTAATTGGTTGTTTTTAGTTATACATGACAGGAAAGTCCATTTTGATGTAATTATACAAGCATTTTCATCTTTTAGTTTCACTTTCTGATTTGTCTTTATCTTTTAAATTCAATTACTTTATTTCAGCATCACCTTGATATATTTGAAAAAAGCTTTGTTTTTCTCTCTTAATTTTAAAAATATTTTGTTTTCATTTAAGGATAAAATGTTTCCTTGACTCTCTGTAAAGATATTAAAGTTGTATTTCCCTAACTTACCTAGATTTCTCCATTTCTCCAGAGGTCATAGATTTCTTCTGAGTCTTGCTTTTGTGTGTGTGTATGTGTAGTCCTGGGGATTAAACCTAGGGCCTTGTGCATACAAGGCAAGCACTCTATCAACTGAGCTATATCCCCAGCTCTGGGCCTTGCTCTTTGATTTTCCTCAAATTTCTGATGATGCTTGCTGTCCGTTGGTACCTGTGATGAAGTTTGAAAAAAGGACCTAGGGTGCTGAGGCTATGAATGGACTCATCACCCAGTGGTTCTGACTTGGTGTGAGTGAGGGTGGTTGGTCGTTATGCCAGAGAACCTAAATATGGGAAGGAAGACTTGATTTCATCAGTGTTATTTTTTTCATTATACCTTTAAACATTATACTTATTGGGGAAAAGTAATTGTCTCTAATTTTCTTTTAATTTTCCATATCTTATAAGTTACATCTTTAAGTTTACATGATCAGAATTTGATCTGTGACTCCATTTAATTTTTGAGTGATTTCAGCATAGGTTTATTCTATAATTTGAGCTTAAGATTTGTGGTGTTTATTTATATAATAAACATGTAAATATTGTGCCTTATGGAGCCAAGGCATGTGCTAGCCTTTTACTTCCATCTCTCTGGGTCCAAAGTCGCATCCGCATCTCACCAAATAGCAAATACTCAGGTCTGAAGTTGAGCTTTTCTTATATTCCACTGAATATTTACAGTCGGCCCTCATTTTAGTCTGATCCAAATTTGGACCATGACTTCCTTATAAAGTTGTAGTTTTCCTTTAATTAAGTTCCTATCATTTTATTTAATTTCTTGCTATTCTCACTTCTTTTAGAAGAAGAAACGCTTTTTTTCAACTATGCGCTGATATTCAGATCCTTAGTTATTCCGTGTTATGCCTGCAATCACTCCTTACTTCTTTTTTTTTTTTTAATGTTTATTTTTTAGTTGTAGGTGACAGAATATCTTTATTTTATTTTTATGTGGTGCTGAGGATCGAACCTAGTGCCTTATGCGTGCTAGGCGAGCACGCTACCACTGCGCCATAACCCCAGCCCCCACTCCTTACTTCTTGACAGTGAACTTGTTTTGGAGCTGTGAAGTATTTTGCTTTGTATTTTAAAAACTTACTCTGCCATAAAATCTATTTCATTTGTAAAATGTCTGAAGGAAAATTTAAAAATGTGTTTTCTAATTTGTAAGTTTGTACACTGGTATATACTAGTTAGATACTTGCAATAAGATTCATGCGAACATAACTGATGGATTAGTTATCACAAGATTGGTGAGTAAATTCAGTGTTTAATGACAAAACATTCCAAAAAGTGCAGTTTCCAATAACAAACATAGACAGTCCTAAGGTCAGAGGTCACAGTCAATAGGAGATGATTATTTGAAACTTTTTGAAAAAGCATTTTTTTCCTCTTGGTAAACAAACTAGATAAGAACTAAATTCCTTGACAAGATATAATACAAGTATATGTTAAATTCTACAGAAATGTTTTTGGCCAAGACTTTTTCTTTCTTTATGTAAAAATTTTAACCTCTCCTTCATTTCTAAAATAAAGGGTTGTGTCAACAATCTTTTTTTTTACCCTCATGGTTCTAGTTTAAATAGCATTTTGCCTCATGACATACAGTTTTACCAGGAATTTTAAACAAGGCTGAATCAAAACATTTGGGGCTTCTAATTTCCTGTTTATTTGGAGCCAACTGTTCTAATTTAGAATGCCTGCTCCCAAGGCCTGTCGTCCAACAGCCATTGTGGATTCCTTTTGGGCTTGCATTTCAAACTGTCTTCTTATTGTTAACTCTCAGACTACTGGGGTGTGTCTGTTGCTCCATCACACCTTCCTTGTGTTCTTGTGCATCCTAAAATATTTGTATTGTTGCTTCATTTGTGATTTATAGTTTGACTAGGTGTGACATTTTAGGTTAAAAAAAAAAGGGGCTTTTATATGTTTATTTATTTATGCATTGCTCATAATGATTTTATTTCACTACCATTAGAGAATATAATATATAATTTCTTCTTTTAGGAATAAAGTTTTTCTCTACACACTGCAAAGTCAGGTTTTTAAAAAAATTTGTAATATTTAATATAGAAACATTTTAAATTATATTGTTCAGATGGCTGATATTGTTTTTTTTTTATTTTTTATTGCCTACTTGGTCGATCAAGAAGTAGTTGCCAACTACTCTGTTAATTGGTCAAGACATACTTTTGTATATGAATTACTTAACACATTACTATTAATGGCATATTCTTTTTTTAAAAATATTTTTTAGTTATACATGGACATAGTGTCTTTATTTTGTTTATTTTTATGTGGTGCTGAGGATCGAACCCAGTGCTTCACATGTGCAAGGTAAGTGCTCTGCCACTGAGCTACAACCTCAGCCCCTAATGCCATATTCTTACTGAGAAATATACCCTCTATTAGCACAGAATGACCTAATTTAAATTACATCGTAAAAACATGTTAAAAATGTTTTGACTTGAATCCTATTTCATCTTATATAAATACATTGAGATGTGTTATTTTTTTTTACTTTATTTTTTTTTCTCAAGAGATGTGTTATTTTTAAGTTTGCAGTAGCAACATTTCTCACACTTTTATATTTGTCTTTAGCCCATCTTGAGATTTTCTCCTTCTTTGACTTTATTTTTGTCCCCTTGATTGTTCCTGTTATCAATATTTTGATACTAACTTCTTTTATTTTTAATAAATTAAAGTTTTATGTCTTTTAATTTATCTTAAATTTAATAACCAAGAATCAAACACCACACATGAGTCCTTGTACTTATGATAAGGAAAATATGTACTTTTATTTTTAAATCTCCCCTATCCCATCTCCTAATTTTTATTTAATTTATACTTACAACCATTTGATCATGTTAATTACTTATAAATAGTCATTTAACTATGATATATATTATTTAAATTAGTTTCTTTTTTGCTATAAATGCCTTCTATATTACCGAAAGTCATTTATTGTTACTATTTCTAAATTTTCTGATCCTCACTTTTGATTCATTTTTTTGGTATGAATTTAAAGGAAAATATGTTATAATTGTAAGTTTGTATGTATCAGAGAATATTTTTGTGTTTCTAAATATAGAATCTTGGGTCAGAACTCTTTTTTTTTTCTTTCAAATATTGCCACTCCATGATCTGTTAGCATTTAGTGTCAAGGCAAAAGTAATCTTTTGTAGATAATTTTTTTCCTCTCTTAATGATATTAGAATTCATTATTTTTCTTAAAACTTAAAATTACCCCCAAAGTCCAGGCTTACTTTCTTTTCATTAAACCTATCTGATTCATGGTGTGATATTTTAATCTGCATGAAGAGAACTTCCTCATTTCAGAAAAAATTTCTTCTTTGATATCTTTGATTATTCACTCTGTTCAATTTGTCTTCCTATGCCGTGCTTCCATCTCCTTTGTCAAATTTCCTGCCCCTCATCTTCACTCTAATTGATTTAATCTTCAGTCATAGAGAGCTTCTTAATTCTTCCTTCTGTATCATTAATTTCATTTCTGCCAGGTTCATTTTGATTTTTACTGTTTCTGTGTTAATTTTAAAGTTAATACTATATTTATGTATATTTAAAGTCTTCTGTGTTTATTAGCTTTTTGTCACTCTGATCTTACAAAAACAACTTAAAGAGGGAAAGATTTATTTTGGCTTATTGTTTCAGAGGTTTCAGTCATAATCCGCTGACTTCATGCTTTGGTCTAAGATGAGGCAGAGCATTATGAAGGCAGGACATGGCAGAGCAAAGCTATTCTTTTCATGGTTAATGGAAAGGAGTGGGGCACAAATAGAAGTAAGGGACTGGGCACAAGGTATATCCTTCTAGGGCATTCTCCCAGTGACTCACTTCTACCACCTCTCAAAAGTCCATTAAAATTAGGAATCCCTCAATGGATTAATCTATTGATGAAGTCAGAGCCCTCATTATCCAGTCACTTCCCATGATCCCTACCTCTGAACATTGCTGCTTTGGGACTGAGGCTTCGGTACACAAGTCTTTGGGAGATGCTTCATATCCATAACATCTGTTATTTCTCTTGTAGCTTTGGAAGCATTTTTCCATGCCTCCTAACCTCCTTCATCTTTATTTTAGCTGTCTTTTCATTCTATTAGTTGTTTCATAGATATTATATATTCCTGAATTTCCTTAAAAATATTAAGTAGATTTAACTTAAAGTTGACTTATTTATTCGTAGATAATTATTTACAACAGTTTCACATTTCACAACATCTTATTTTATATTATTACTATTGTTCGAAGGTTAATAATTCTAGGACAAGAAACTATACAAAGTTTGAATTTACCCTAAAAGAGTATTGATAAAGTCTTCCTGGATTCTGTATTTATTTTCTGGGATAAAGTTGAAGTTCTAGTTGATGTAAATTTTTATCACCTGTGTAGGGATTCAGTACTCAGAAGAAAATCAGAATTATGGATTGACTCAGGATGTGGTTTCTTTTTTCTCACTCTTTTGTAACACCTGTGGCAGGGGCCAACTCTTGATATCTGCTTGCCTGTCTTTCACTTCAGTCATAGGCAAAACTAAGTTTGCCTTCTTCTAGATAATAATACCACCAGCACTAGGGAGAGATTGAGACTTGGAGGAAATACTCTGCCTCTAAGTTTGTGTTCTGGAAAACCTGCTTTTGTCCTTGCCCTGGAATTTCTTTATAATGCTTCTTTGGAAAAGCTATTGATTGGTAGGGATAAAAGGGGTGAGCTGGAGATTTCTTAATCTGTCCTATAACTAGGTTATCACATTATTTATTATCCAAATCAGAATAATTATGAGACTGAGAGAGATTCATTGCAATAAAGATAGGACAGTTGTTGCAAACTGAGACTGTCTTAGCCAACTGGAGCACGTGGCCATCCTACATGTGAACTACCAATGTCTTTCCGGCAGCTACCCCCTTCAAATTAGGGAGTATTAGAAGGGTTCTAGGAAATTTCTCTTTATCATCCAGATATCTATCTAATAACAATTTCTAATAAAATTATAATACTGGTACTCATAGAGAACTATTTATTGAGTACTTACTGCTACAATAATATCTTCTAGAAGGAAAAGTCAGATCTACACGTAAACTTGGAACCCTTTTCCATTCAATTTTCTTTCTATGAATCATCCCCAATTTTTGAGATTCATTTATATTCTTGAGGAAAGAGAAGAGCGAAATTATTGATGGCCTCTTTCCTGTATCTTTTCCTTATTCTCATCTCACCTCTGTTTTGAAAAGATGTCCTATGGTCACTCGTATGTGTCTCTTTTGTTCTTAAGCAGGTGGCAAGCTTTTTGAGAGGAAGAACCTTGTCTCTCATAGCTTCCAACATCCTTACATACTTCCTGCCACATGCTAAGTTTATCCTGAATGGTGTTTATAATTTTGTATGTGAGTATGGGTTTTCTTAGAACAAAAATTTTGAACCTTCTTTGTCTGGGCTGCCATTAGAACTTAGCTACCAATCCAATATTGCTGTTATAGTTGGATTTTATTCAAAATTTAATTCCATATCTCATCTGAAGTAGATTCAATGATTGGCATTACTTATATATTTTTCCTTTTTAAAGTAAAGTGAAATTATAAGTATCTTAAGGTAGACTGCAAATCTAAATAGAGTATTTGTGACATTATAATTTTATAAAAATGGAATTCAATATTGAACAACTGAATTACAAGATGAGAAGAGCTATTCAGTCATTGTTAGGTTATGTGGACATCCTCAACAATGTTAACTTGGTAAATTCCTAGGTCTTTCTTCCTTGCATTTTTAAATTTTGTTACTATTATTTGATTATGATTAAACTCTATTAGGTCAACTAAAGTTTGTACTTCAAAAGGAATTTACATTTTCTGCTATTTATTTATGTGAAGAAAGATGTGTCATGTGTTATTTATATCACCTTAAAGATGGAAAGTGGGAACTAGGAGTAATGGTGCATGCCTGTAATCCCAGTGGCTCAGGAGGCTGAGGCAGGAGGACTGCAGGTTCAAAGCCAGCCTCAGCAAAAGCGAGGTGCTAGGCAACTCAGTGAGACCCTGTCTCTAAATAAAATACAAAATAGGGCTGGGGATGTGGCTCAGTGATCAAGCGCCCCTGAGTTCAATCCCTGGTACTCTGCCCCCCAAAAAAGATGGAAAGTGGGAAGCAGAATTTAAAAACCTTCTTCTACTTAAATACAATCTTTTAAATAAATAGATTAAAACAACAACAACAACAACAAAACCTAGAACCCACAGAAAAATCTAAGACTCCTGGTTCAGCATACCATCTACTTAGACTTAAACCATTGCTTCACCTCTATTTTGTGCTAGATAAGCTGGTAAAAATTGTTCTGATACTGTGTCATTACATTGTTTTACTAGAAAAAAGAAGAATTGCAAAAAGAAGTCACTTCTCTGATAGACTGTAAGTTTCTCCAAGGCAGTATATGCTTTTTAAACTTCTTGGTATCCACTCTACCAGTTAGCAACTAGCATAATTCCTGAATAATGTTCTGTGCTTACTATTCTAACTTGAAATGAATTTTAATCATTCATTTAGCAGACATACACCATGTTATTTGTAAGAACAATGAAGACACTTCTCATCCCAAGAACTTTTTTATTTCAGGTTCAACTCCTGAAAAAAGATTTGTCTTTTTCACAGAATAATCACATTTAATTTTAGGATGTCTTTTAATGAAAACAGAAATGTCAACTTACTTGCTAACACTCAATTGCATGTCTTTCTTTTTAACTAGATATAATATGGATATATATTAAAAACCACATTATATATTATCTAGATCTGGTTTTCTGAAAAGCTATGCTGGTAATGGAATATTATCTGCAAGGTTTTCTTTACAAGGGTCACAAATTTCTCAGCTAAATTATTATCCTTTGTGAGCCATTGTTTTCTTCTTATGTAAAGGGCTGAGTAAATTACCAGTGAAGGAACTGGAAAAAAAAATATTTGCAAAGCCTGATAATTCCTTATTTGATAAACATCATCTTGTGAAGGTTTTAGGATTGCATTTTCTATGCATGGACAACATCGATTTTGTTCTTCCTCATATCTGGGACAGAATAGCTGCCATGAAAAAAAAAAGTCCATGAAGTTTCTAGATTCACTTTTAACATTTCCAGAGGGAGAGAAAAAAAGATAAAAATAAATTTAGGCAGAGGAGCTGTAGTTTAAATCCAGTCTTAGATTGGGTTTCCAGAACTTTTGGAGAGAAAGTTTCCCCGAACCTGGTACTGGCTATGCAGAAATATACATCTAAGATCCTCTACTTGAGAAAATATCTCATAACAAAGTAGCAAATTATTAGTTTGCAGATGTTGCACTATGTCCTTAGGCAATTTCTGTGCATTTTAAAATCCCCACACAAATGAGGATTAGGTATTATTCTGGCTCTGCATAGGTCAATATTGTTCTGCCCTGAATATTTCCCTGAACAAGTGTCTGTATTTTACTGTGCAAGGTCTCCAATGACAGCTTAGTAGCGTAGTCAGTGCAAAGGCCCACAAGTCTTAGAATTAGGAGAATCTGTGGAATCTTAGACAAGCCTTGATCTCCAACAGCCTTTCATCCTAACTTTTAGAAAAATTAATGACGTCTAGCTCATAAACTGCTATAAGGAAAAAATTAGATATTGTATGGTAAAAGAAAAAAACATGGTATATGTTTGGACATTTTAAGGGCATTTATTATCATGCTTTTTTTTTTTTTTTTTTTTTAATTCCTTGGACTCAAAGCCTCCACTTGTTTCCTCTCTGGTGTTTTGAATTCACTGCTATTAAGACTCAGTAACAAACTCAAGATGAAATTATTTATTTGACTGGTAATAAGTAATCAATTATAAATCAATCTTTGGGGTTTGAAATTCTCTCATCCCTGTGGTACAAGTAGGGACAACTATATGAATAAAGCGTGCTCATGATGTGTTCTTGCCCTAGATTACACTCAGGTTCCTTGCTTTTCTTACGCTATTCTGCAAGACTGTGTAAGTGACCAGTGTGAAGGTCTAGAGTCCCTCAGCCACAGAACGTGAGGAATGTAAGTCGGCACGTTGGCCTTGTGCCCAGGTTTTTTACTATAAGAAACAGGGATCTTTACCTAACACCCTGGGAAAAAGCCCTTAGGTGTAGGCTGTCCTGACAAAGTTGGGGTTTGGTTCCAGAATGAATTTCTGTAAGGTACTGACAAGGTGGGAATCAGAACCCAACTCTTTGTTTATTTAGTTGGCTTAGGCTCCTCCCATTTCTAGCCTCCCTGGTGTTCTATGGTTTTTCCTATTTAAAAATGACCATTGTATTTTAAACACTCCCAGTCCACTACAATGACTCTATTCAATGATCTGATAGGTGAGAATGTTCCATTTTTCATGATTACTAAATAGTTGAGATTACCGATCACCTTGGGCTCCCAGTTCTTTACAAATGGTGCTTTTCTATTCTGCATTCATGGTATATAGTAGGTGCTCAATGTATGTTTGCTAAATGTGTACATGGAAGAAGAAGTGATGACTGGAGCTTTTTTCCCAGTTTTGGGGACCGCGGTTGCTGCTTTACCAGTTTCCATCTGTCCAGCCGGCCTCTGGATTTTTCTCTGCTTGCCTTTACTTATGCAGGCACTGTGCTGTCCCACTCGCATGTTCATTATCCCAGCGTCCCAACCCATACAACTCACTCAGCAGAAGGGACTCAATTCCAGTCTCCAGAAGCGGTGTCCAAGGGAGCACCGTTCGCGTGTGTCCTGAAGATGGAAATGATTATCATAAAAGACGTAAGAAGGATTGTATCAGAAATTCTCTCCAGATCTGCACATTAAGCAAGCCATCCTGTTTTGCATTACAAAATCACATTATGTTCTGCAGCTCCTCTGTGGCTGTTTGGTGTTGGTCATGGATTTGTGAGAGATTGGGGTCAAAGTCAGCAGTGTTTACAAACACGGGAGGAACGTCAGCATGATACAGCCAAATCCAAATACGATCTTCATGATTTTTAAAGTGGCTAGTCATTTGACTTACAAACAGAAAGCAGGGTTTCTGGCTATGCAAGGTGTTCCCTGAATTTAGAGCCTTAAACAGTGTAACCAAATTAAATCATTCATCTGCATTTCAAGAGCTGGCAGCCCTGCACTTTCCTAATGCCAGAGTTTCTACCTAAGACCTGGTACACTTTTCCATGAACTAAATTTTAAAAGGAGACACAGGAGTCTGAAGCATTTATGAGTTCATGATGAATTAAGAGCCTGGAAATAACTTCAAGCCATTTGAACTAGGCTAGCAGGATTTTCATGTAGCTTCAGCCTCAAGGGTCAGTGATCAGTGAAAAACACATTGATATTCAGAAGCAGGTTGCAATAATTTTTCCGAGGACATTATGCTCAGGTAGACTTCCCTTCTGGTCTTGAGACAAGACACCTCTCCTGATTCTCATAGGGGAGTTTTGTGACAATTACCACCTGTCAATTGGAACAGGTTCAGAGGATACTAGAAAAAGTGGTGGTCTTCTTGCTGTACATAGGAGAGTATCTTTCTTTTTATCTTAAAATTGGCCAGTGAGTAGTTTAGGGATGAGTCTGTGGCTCTGTGGGGGATTTATGGGCATGTGATCAAATTTACCCTCAAAGAAGCAGCATACCCTTTAAAACAGCTTCATCGAGACCACTTTTGCAATTTCAGATTTGAGTTCTATTTTGGAATCTGGAAGGAGAGCCTGAGGAGGGAATCTTGATTACATTGCATGCTTCCTGCCTCTCTTCCAAAAAAAAAATAAATAAATAAAGTGCAATAGTTTTGGCATTACGGAACTGAATTTACACTAACACGACTGTAACTCAAACTCTATAGCACCAGTGAAATCTTAAACTAAGATTCCCATCGAGCAGAGGATTGACATAGATGTGACCCTGGACAAAAAGCTTTTGGAGCAAATCACATCCTTAAAGGGATCCTGAGACTTGTGTCCAAGCTGGGGTCTAAGTTTTGTCTTGGAACTTAGTAGTGAATGTCCCACAGCTGGATGTGTGTGGTTGCATCCACTGGTTTACTTCAAGGTGCTTCCTTAAACACTCTCTTGGTGTCACTTATACTCATTTCTGATTGTTTCTCACAACTGCCACCAATAAGGGAGTAGAATGAGAGAAGTGAAGGGCTGAGAGGAAGAGAGAAATAGCACCTGTATCCTGGCTGAGGGTGGATTCAGTCCCAAGGCTGTAGCAATTATATTCCACTCTTCTCCACGTGGATTTCTATATCACTGTGATTTAAGCCAAAGTGGGGTGGGGGGTGGGGGATCAAAGAATGGAATAAAATTACTGCACGCACAAGTTTCCGATTTAGGGAAGAAGAGACCATATCAACATGTGCTTCAGAAAATAATTTCTGGACAATCAGAGATGTGATAAATCCAAGTCAGAGATCATCCAGAGTGCACCGAGGACTTAGGGAACAAGGGTTTATTTTATGGGGTCTTTGGGAAAAAAAAACATATAGAGAATAGATTAGTGAGATCTCATGATCTGGCAGAGAAATGTCTGTAGCATGGTTTAGCCCTACAGAATTCACATCTTTGCCTGGTCTCTTTAGGTAGGGCTGCACAGTTCTCAATGGCTTCTCCCTGCTGGAGTGTCTTAGCTTCACTGGGTACAGACCACCTGGGAACAGGAGCTCCTCATGCCTTCCTTTTCTAGCAGTGGATGAAGTTGAGGATGCTCACACTAGGGTAAGAGTTTTCTTTATTCTCTACTTAAAAGCCCCAAAGAGGCAATATTTAATTATAAAAATTGATGGAAATGCCAGCAAAGTTTTCTCTGAGGTCTTCTTGGTGTTAGTGACAGAGCTTGGAAACTCCACCTAATGGGGGATGGGGTCTTGCCCATGAGTGATGTATTGGAAGCAGGATTCTTGGGAGAAAGACACAAATGAGAAACAGAAGATGGCAAAATAGTGCTAAAACCACGGCTGAGTCACACATTTAAGTTGCATTGTAGTTATTTTTAGTGGTTTGAGGGTTTGAAAAATGTTTGGTATTTGTAAATAATGTTTTTGAATTCTAATGTTTTTCAAAAATCATTTTTATTAGACCATATACTGGATCTTGAATGTATGTGTATTTTATTTCACTCACTCAAGTACCTGAAATAACTGTGGTGGGTGAAGCTTATACTGTGAAATCCCCAAGGAGCCATATTTGAGAATTTTTCTCTTCCTAGTTATTACAACTAATTTTCCCATCAAATCCTATAGGACTGCTTTGAACTCTTCTAACGCTCCGAAGGCAGAAACTTATTTTAACTCATTCACGCTGGTGCTAATCTCTTCAGTGATTTATGAGGTCTTTAAAGCCTTAATTCTCTGTCTGTCAGGAGTCTTCCTTGGTAGTGAGTTGACAGTTTAAATTAGTGTTTAGACATGGCTTTCATAATGTCAGTTTTGTTTTGTCTCAACAGCATTGGAGAATTCCTTCCATTGTACCTCAAGTGATTCATGGCAGTAAATGACTCTCCTTCTCTTTTGTTCTTAATCAAGGAAGAATGGAATGAACCACATAATGTTTGTAAAAGAGCAACCTTAATTAGTTTGAGGCTGTAGCCAGAGATGCTTGTCTTGTCTCTTTAGCATATAAATGTAAGACATGATGCGTTCAGGTGAATAAATACTGGTTTCCTAAAAAGCCTCTGTTGGTTCCTTTCCAAAAAAATGAAGGGCAATTTCAGTAGAAACATTTTAAAACCTCCTTGAACTGGCAAACAGAGACCCCAGCTAGCTTCCAAGACTTGTATTTGTTTTAGGTTTTGGGATGGCCTTTTGGAATTAAATGAATAAACCACCAAATGAAAGCAGGTCTCCTGAAAGGGGTTTCCCTGTGCACCCTAAGCCCTTCCTACTCTTTGAGGAATAGTGCCAAGATACCCAAGGCTAGGGATGCCTTTTTCTGCCAACTGCCAACTATATACTCTCAAGTTTGAATATAAAAGTAAACCCCAGTCCTTAGGGGTCCAAGTTTGTTTACTCTCCACTCTCTTTGGCTTCCTAAGGAAAATGGTGAAAGAAAAGTATAAAATTCCATTAAAAAAAAAACCCTCAAGTACTTCTGGACATCAAACAAGTCTTACAACACAGCCCTTTGATGAGTTCAGTGTAAATGAATCAGAAACATATGGATAGTGTTTACGCCCAAATGCACATGCATTTAAAAATTTTGAGAAAAATTAGTTTAGTGAGCTATGTTTGGGTCATTTCCAGGATCTAAGAATTGGGAAAATTGCTTCCCATGAATGAAGATGTTGAAGAAATGGTTGAGCACTTCTTGAACTGAAAAGTGGGCACAGTCAGCAGTCAGTGCTGTGCTGTGTATCATAAACACAGTAGCAGGGGGCATGGATCTTGGGACAGCTCCAAGCCAGGAAAGATTGGGGCTCCTGACTTGGGGAAAGCTTCTGTATCTCATTACTGGCTGTCAGTACCTGTGCAAGAAAGTTTCACACTTGACAAACATGACTCGCCAACCTCATTGGATTAGTACAACCATTACACACTATCACATTTTGCATTTAGGTCATTGCGATTCAGTGGCTATGAGGTCTCTTTTAGGTGCACAAAGTGCTTTTCTTTCACCTCCAGGAGAGTGGAAACTGCCCATCTGGTTATAGATGTAGAAAACAGTCATACCTACTGTCTCTGGTTATACCAAAGAAAACTGTGTGAACTGTAAAAATATCTCCTTTTGGTATAATGTGGCCAAAAGGCTTCAACATTTCTCCTTGCAAGCTGGACAAAACACTGTTGAATTTTGAATTATCTTCTTTTGATCCAAATGTATGCAGTCATTTATTGAGGAAGAAGAGACAAAGGAGAGAGGTTACTCCATTTTAATGCAATGTCTTAATATATACTGTTTTTAAAAAAAATTTTAAATTTGTTCTTTTTAGAGAAACATGCTAGTAGAGTATATTTTGACATATTATACATACATGGAGTATAACTTTCCATTCTTGTGGTTGTACATGATGTGGAGTTACACTGGTCATGTATTCATATATGAACATAGCAAAGTTATGTCCGTTCGTTCTACTGTCTTTCCTATTCCCATCACCCCTCCCTTCCCTTCATTCCCCTTAGTCTAATCCAATGAACTTCTATTCTTCCCCCTCCCCTTATTGGGTGTTAGCATCTGCATATCAGAGAGAACATTCAGCGTTGGTTTTTGGGGATTAGCTTATTTCACTTAGCATGAGAGTCCCCAGTTCCATAAATTTACAGGCAAATGCCATAATTTCATTTTTCTTTTTGGCTGAGTACTATTCCATTGTGTTAGATACTGTGTCTTAATTTTAGATTAAAAAATTATTTTAATCAATCTCATGGGTTGAAGTTGGGTGGCTAGTTATGGTTTCGGTGGTCTTTGCGGTGTAAAGATGCTGACTGTTGAGAAATGAAGTCTTCTCAGTATCTTTTGAATTTCTGTCATAGAGTGGAAGCCATAATATTCTTTAACTGTGATCAGTGTTTACTAAAAATGCTATCTACGACTATACGAACAACAAAGCACATGAAGATGAGAGTCATGAAAAATTGTACATAGCCAGGACCTCTGCCTTCAAAGAAGGTGAAATCGAGCCTGAGGTTACAAAACATGTAAAACAGTAGCACTGGAGATGTCATCATGAAGTTGTTTCATTGTTAAACTAGAGACATAAACCATCCATTTATGTGTTGAGGGAGTTGGATAAATTTAGGCAGTGTGGGATAGTAGAAAGATCAAGAGATACTTGAATATTGCTGGAAATATAACAAAATGAAGAACATTATATTTGATAGACCTTTTCCAAGAAGAGTACTCTGTGTGGTTGAAATGTCTTGTTAGGCCCTTCGTGGTGGGTGGAGGGAGAAGAAGGAGAAAGAATTAAATTCTCAGCTCTGTCATGAACTAGTTGTATGACTGTGCAAACTGTTTAGAGCTAACATAGCTAAGAGGGGGATATTAATATGTATCTCTTGTTTATTCACTCAACAGCTCTCTGAGTGATTACGATATGCCAGGCACTCTGAGGAAAAGAGGAACAATGAATACCCATGTGAAGCGTCGTGTTCAACCTGGTAGGCTTGGTGCAGGCAATGGACTTGTACAGGACTGGAACTGGGAAAGAGTAAGTTAAAAGAATGTCTTAAAACAGAACGGTCAGGCAAGCATCTTTCTTTCCCAGAGCACATTGTAAACACTGCTTTCTTTGTCTCTCTCTCTTCTCTCTCCTCCTTCAGCCCTTTGTCTGCATTAGGAGAGTTAAGTAGTCCTGCCATTCGAAAAGCTTTTGTTTTTAGTCACAAACTTTGTTCTGCTCTTCTCAAAACACACCTGGTTTAAATGGAGCTTTACAGGATGCCTGCTAACGCCCTGATTGCTGCTCTGCCCTCAACTCAGTGTTTGACTTTGGAAATTCCCCACATCTCTCTGCATGTCAAGGACTCCATAAGATAACAATACTGACTAGTAAGGAAAGCACTTAGAGTTTTGTGGAAGATACAAAGTCGTATTATTGTGCTCATGAAGCCCTTGGCTCATGGTTCCATTGCCCTAGAGGTATTTACAGAATTTTCCTCTCTTAATAACCTTTTATACTTGTATGACTTTGATCTTCAGCCTTCATTGGGTGCTGCCAGGAGAAGAGCAATGACACCTCTGGGAAGCAGAACAGAGTGTGGGGAGGGTGGGGACAGCAGGGAAATCATGTGCCTTTTGAGGGTGATACATTTCTACTGTGAAGAGAAAAGGCATAACATGGATGGGGCCAAATATAACCATACACTCAATAGATCACATGTTCTCATTTTGACCTGTTTCTTTTAAAATTTGTTTTATTTGTTCTTTTTAGTTATACATGATAGTACAGTGTATTTTGGAGTATCATACATACATGAAGTATAACTTCGCATTCTTGTGGTTGTACAGGATGTGGTTACACTGGTCGCGTATTCATATATGAACATAGGAGAGTTATGTCCAATTCATTCTACTGTCTTTCTCATTCCTATCTCCCCTTCCATACCCCCATTCCCGTTCCCCTCTGTGCAATCCGGTAAACCTCCACTTCCCTTTCTCTCCACCTGTTGTGAGTCAGCATCCACATATCAGAGTGTCATTTTGACCTGTTTATAGCCAGAAAAATAGCTTGCTAGAAGTGTCTTCCAGATTGCTATCAGTGTCAAGGACCTAGCTCATTTGGGGGATATCTTCACACCAAAGGAGCCAGAGATCTCAAGATATTTAACCTCTAGAGACATGGAATGGTTTTGTATAACAGTGAGAAAACTGAAATAAGAAAAGAGGAGAAATAAACTAGAATTCTATTATACCATAGTCCATCAAAGAATCAGACACATGAGTTGATGACATCCTCAAAGAGAATATGTTCATCCGGATAAAGGCTTGATGAAATACAGATGTTAATTGTGGCTCCACCCTCATTCCTCTTCTGTCCTTCTCAACATAGAAAGTTGGCCCAATATTCTTGGGACCATGGAAGCCACACTGAGCAGAGCCATGTGTCTCCTTGTCCTGCCTTTTCTCTTTAACTGAGCTGCTCCTCTAGGTAAGGTGGAAAAATATTTAGAGAATTTCACTTTGAAAGGTGCCAAGTTATTAGCCTGACCTCAGTTGCCACATGGCCCAGACAGGTACAACTCAAGAAGGTTCATTGCACTGTAATTTGAGACCCTCAGCAGCAGGTAAACAAGAAAAGAAGGAACATGCTTTGCTTCTGTGCCCACCCGAAGGGGATCCTCAAGGCAAAGGTGGTGTCTGTTTCTTCTGTAAACACCCAGCACCGGGCACCTGTTAGGTGGCTAATAAATGGCAATTGAATGGGTAAAACCCTGACTGAGAGGGGAGGCATTCAACAGGACAAATAGAAGAGAATGTCTAGGCCATCAGCTTGCACTTCCAATGAGACATTTTGGACTTCAAGTGGCCAAAACATCAGTTTTCATGAGATAGTACTGTTCATAAAAGTAAAAATGCCACCTTGACACATTGTCCCCTGAGTTCACTGTCTTTTATTAGGGAAGATGAAAAAGAGAAGGAACATGTCAAAAATACCACTTGATTTAATTTATGTTTTAATGCTTTAAATGTTTTAATGTTTAAAAATATATATATGTTTTAATATTTATATGTTTTAATGTTTAAAAATATATATGTATTTCTTGACAAATAGCGTGCTTTGGTGAAAGGTCACTGTGTATTAGCTTCTGGGCATGATGGTGCAGCCCTCTGGGGGCTCTGCTACCTCTTCTATAAAATGGGAGGTGAGATGAGTTCCAGCTCTCAAATTCTATGTTGCTATATGGCTGTGGTTAAAATTTAACAATTTATTACATCATAATTTCTACAATATTTTCATTACCATATGGAGGGCACACATCACACTTAATGCAGCTTCTCCTTTCCGGAGCATATATATTTTTCATATGCACGGAACTCTAATCATACATATGGAAGGAACAAGTAAATGTATTAGAATTATCACCAGCATCTAAATTTCTAATTTATGCTCTTCTCTGATATAAATTTCCACACATTTAAACATTAAATTGTTTCCAAATGTAAGTCGGAGAAAAGCCAATTTTTCAACATTGCATTGTGAAACTTTATACGTACAAAAGAGTGACAAGAATTCAGATTTTAAGATGACATTCCTATCTGAAAGGGTTGTTATTTCAGCATCCTAAAGAATAAGATTGAAATATAAGGGTACAGCTGACCTCTGTGTTAGCATTAAAAAGTATATGCAATTGAGTGTGAACTTAGCTAGTTAGGTTCAAAATGATTCAATAAAATGTATATCTCAGCACATGAAACAGTAAAAACCAGTGGTAGTTTTATACAATAAAACTAATTTCTTTCTCTCTCTATATATATCTCCTCAGAACTCTCATTCCTGAGCCTCTGGAATTGGAATTGATAGAATCTTGGCAATTATATTGATTTACAGCTTTAATAATATTGTCTAATGAAACGGTTGTGAGGTTTCTACATTTCCAACAGATAAGCAATGATTAGAATATTTGTAAAATAGGTGCATTTTTTTCTACAACCACCCCTTCATCCCTTTCCACCACAAAATAGAAACGAACCATTCAGTAAATGAGTGTGCCACACCTATGTCCCCTTCCTTATCAGGGGGCCTCCTGGAGCTTGAGGCTCTGGTGCCACCACCACCATGATGTCGCTGCTGCAATCATTGGTGCTAAAGCTTTAGCGCCAACTATGTGACAGGCAAAAGCCTCCCTCTTGCTACAATGTTGCAGAGGCTGGCTTCCACTGCCAAGTCCAGGAGAGAACACTGGAGGACAAACTAGAGTGGCAAGAGCTAGGCTGTTCTTATCCCCTTCTACTCAGCCTGCTGAGCCACTCACTATTACTGAGCAAACTGGTGTGCTTGGCCTTGCCTTCTCCTCTGAGTGAGTTGTTTCCCAGGAGCCTGGTGTGGGTGGGGGTCTTCTGCAATTCACCAGGGAGCCAGACCTGCCTGGACTTGTTTGCATCCTGCAGTAAACACAGCTGGTGGGGGGCAGGGAGGGACACCTGATTCACACAGTTTTAATAGCTGGAATCAATTACTAATATGTTCTTTATTTGCTAGTATATTCTCAAATTTTCAGATATGTTGGTCTTGTCTCCGATACGTTGGTTTTGTTAGAGTCTGACAGAGAAATGGTACAATGGCAAAACATTTTTTTTTATAAGTCTCATTTTAATTGCTCCCAGACTCTTTTTTGCAGAACTTTCTGGCTGGCTGAAGGATTCAATGTAAATGTCCAGAAGGGTGGGACCATTTATAACCATAGAAACAAATACAAGATTTTTACCCTCAGCTCTGCTGGATGGATAAATAAACATGGGGCTAGGACAGCCGATACCTTCCTACAGTCTTTGTAATTGTATTTCTGAAGAGTCCCTTAGATAGAGCTCCAGTGTCCTTATCCAGCTGGCAGATTGGTTCTTTTGTTAGGCAATCACATGATTTGGAATTTTTTGAACATTTTATAGACCATCTTAAATAGATGGGCTAATGTCAAAATCAATTATTTTTATAACTCAGTTTTGAGAAGTGAAACATTATTAGTAACTATGAAACAGATGTTGTAATGTATGTCCTAATTCAATTAAAAAAAATCAGCTAAAGCACTAATTTTATTATTTTCCCAAGAACATCAAGTTAAGTTTAATGTACTTGACTCAAAATGAAAATTCACACAAAGTGTGTCCGACGAAGTTTAAATTCACAAAGATGAAAGATTTGGAATCAAATGAAAATGAGGAAATAAAATGTCAGTTTTGGCGGGGAGGGGAAACTCTTTTCTCCTTCCTAAGCAGATGTTCTAAAGAGACAAGGGGCCTAGGCTGCATATGCCTGGGCAGCCTAGGAACCAGGGTTGTCAGGGGAGGTGCAAGCTGGGCACCAGCCCAGTGCATGTGAACTGTGCCTGGCCCAGCTCTGAGCAGCTGGAACAGATCCTCCGAACAGAGGGTGGTTGAAAAATAAGGTCAGCTATGGGAGGTAGTCAGCATGGCTTTTACATACGGAGTGAAGTGTTACATTAGGTATGAAGACTAGTCATTTCTTTTCAACATATGTCACTTTGCTGTGTTCTCTTCTCTTAGATTGTCTTCACTCAGCCATTAGCTTCAGCAAGCCTCATGTTAAGGGGATGAAGCTTGTAGAACAGCAGATTGTTTGCCATTTTAAAAATCATCACAAATTTCACTGAGATTTAAGAAGCCTCATTTTGTTTTCCCCTGAGTACAAAATAGAGAATGTAGGTGTGTTTCAAATAGAATATGCCACATTTTTCAATAATGAGTTTACAGAAAAGGGAAGAAATAGCCAGAAGCTTCTAGAGTCTTCTCTCTTGCTATTACATTTGTAGTCTCCTTGATTAAGTATAGTCAGTCTCATCTTGTTTTATGAATTATGCTCTTGATCCTATATGTATACATTTACATATAATAAGGAACAATCTATAAGAGAATATAATTCATAATTATACTTGACAACTTAGAATTAACCATTTTTGTGTATCTGCAACATTTCAGATCTCTCATCCCTAATCAATTTAAGTTAAATAAACTTCTAACAGTCCTGTATTTTCTGGTTTGGATTACCTAATAATTATTTTCTTTGTTTCAACTTCATGAAGTTTTTCAGAACTATGCTTCTTATGGTAACATTCTAAAACCACATTTTAATCATGCAAACTGGCTTTGGGGACAAACAAAATGATGCTATCAAATTAAATTGTTGTCTGGCAGGCAAAATGATATTAGGTCATTAGCTGGTTATTTACAGTTTAAATATGGTGTGTAAAAATTAGTCATGGAGTCAACATATAAATTTTTAAAGAACTGATTCTGTGAAAGACACATTACCAAACTTGAGGAATGTATCTGTGTGTTTAGGAAACCCACTTCTTGAGCTTTGTATACTTTAGAAATCAAAGTTCATACAGATTAGAAAACAATTTGGTTATCACTAGGCAGCATACCTAGAAAAATTCCATTTTATAAAGAAATTCTGCTATGTAAAATAGCAACATTAAGGCACTTTTAATGATACTTCTGTTTTCTGTTGTGGGTTAGAAATGTAAAATTCTGCCAGGTGTGTTGGCACACATCTATAATCCTAGCAACTTGGGAGGCTGAGGCAGGAGGATAACAAGTTCAAATCTAGTCTCAGCAACTTAGTGAGGCCCAAAGCAATTTAGTGAGAAATTGTCTCAAAATTAAAAGTTAAAAAGGGCTGGGGATGTAGCTCAGTGGCTAAGCACCCCTGAGTTCAATTCCCCATACCAAAAAAAAAAAAAAGAAATGTGAAGTTCTTATTGATGAAATCCCTATTTAGAAGACTGAATTGCCATCTATGCTACATACCTTACTAATTTCCAAACCCCACCCCTTTTTGAGTTCAAAAATTACTTACTGAACTCCTACATCTTTAGGCATTGTGTAAACAGCTAAGAGACTATAACAAACTCTGGCCCTTCCCTCAGGGAGCTCCCCTAGATTGCCAATTTCGAAGGTTTTGAATACCACAAATATGCTCAATAAAAAAATCATATTGAATCAATCGAGTCTTTGATGATTCAAAAGATATTTCCAGGAGCTGGGATTGTAGCTCAGTTGAAGAATGTTTGCTTTGCATGCAGGAGGCACTGGGTTCGATCCTCAGCACCACATAAAAATAAATAAATAAATAAAATAAAGACATTTGTGTCCATCTACAACTAAAAAAATTTTTTTAAAAATTTTGTAAAAAAGATATTTCCAGGTCTTGCTATAATCAAAGTCATATTATGGGTTCCATTTATCATGGTATAATCAGAGCTGTGATGTTCTAGTTAATAGATTTTGATTTGCTAAGTAGCAACTGAGAGTACACTGCTTCTTGCACACTACATTCTATATCTGAGAATCCCAGAGTACAATGAACACTTGAAGACAATGACTTTCATGAGCTGCTTTGAAAAAGGAAGTTTCCCTTCTTTATAAACAAGATAGATATGCTATCATTCATCTAATAGAATATGCGTGCTTACTGCCTAAATTTTGTTAAGTGATCCCCTTGCTTCCAGAGGAACAAACAAATCTGTTTTATAACAGGATATACTCTATGTTATTGACTGAGCACCTATTTTGTCCAGGAATCATTTTATCATCTTATATAAATTATACGGGGTCTTTATAACAATGTTGCAGAGTAGATTTTATTATTCCCCTTTGTGGAAGTAAATGTAGAGTGGTTATGTCAAGCTTCCTTTAAGTCTGTCCAATATTAAGCAAGAGATCAAGTTGGAATTTGAATGCAGGCTGGGCTGACTCTAAAACTTGTTTCTATATATTTTTAATGTATGTATTTTCTCTTTTAGATGCAATGCTTCCTTCAAGAAGTGCCTCTTTTTTTAGCAGGACTGTAGTGCAAAGAAGTAATGTAGAACGGGTATAACTTAGAGGACTGAAGAGTCCCTCAAAAGACGGGGATGTGGGGAGAGGCTCTAGACAAGAAAGGGAAACTGACAGAATGTAGAGTCAGTTCCATAGGTTGAAAGTGATTCCTCTCCTTGGCAATATGAGAGTGCCAGGGAGGGCAGACCAGGAGAGAAACTGCCTCATGATCTTGTAGCTTCCCAAAAGTCAGGGCTTACAGAGTCGCCAGCCTTGATCACCACAGAGGGGATCTGGACTGATGTGAACATAGTGGCCAAATGAAGGAGGGGGCAACAGGCAATTGAAGTCAACTTAGAAAGGTATTCTTGCTGGCTTACAATGATGTTTTATGTCGTCAAGGACACAGAACAACTCTTTTATGACCATGGGTAAATGTTACAAGTAAACGGCAAACTCTTTAAGTATAACTTTTAGGTTAATTGAATTTTTAAAATATACTTTTATGGAAAGAATGCTTGCCCATTTCCTGATCCTCCCAGGAATTCTGGGAAAGAAGGGGACAAGCTTCCAGCAACTTTCGGTGAGCCACACTGGATTACACATTATTAATATGTATTTACTACTAACTACTAATTTACTACATATCACCAGTGAGTGTTTACTAATGACTACTTGACTATACATTACTAATTCCCATTTACTAATTACTAATTTGCTTCATGTTACTAATTGGATTTACATCTGTTGCCAAGATGTCACCTGAGGCCTAATGCTCCTGGAAGACAGGTAAACTTGGATAAATGTGCTAATTTCAAGGCCAGTGGGAGTCCAGGACATCAAGGCCAGGGTATCTATAAACACCTGAGAGTATTTTTTTCATTATCCTCTCTCTTTGTTTTCACTCTTAAATCTGTGGAATGTGTGTCAAAGACTTGACTAAAGCCTTTGTAGACTTGCTAAAATCAGGGAAGATATCTTTGGGAATATCATGATAATTAAACACATAGCAAGTAATTACAACAACATATATCTAAAGTTTTACCAATGAACCAAAGATTAACAAAGATTTTGATCTTAAAGCATATGTGGAAAGTAAGGATAAATGGGAAGAGAATTTTAGCATATCCATAGGGTTGAAAGATAAGAAATTATAAATCTTGATTCAGGGTCCTAATTGGATATGTGCTGGATAATTTTATGGCAGCATGTGGGATTTGCAAGGCAGATCCACCTGTAGAAATCTAGGAAATCCAGGAAAAAGCTTGGATGGGAGAATATCTCAGAGATAAATATGTATCAACGAAGCAGATCAAACCTACAGTTTAAAAAATAAATTAACTATTTAATTTGTGCTCATAAGATACTTGAGAAGGCAAGGCATGAAACAAGGAAGGAACAATCCAGGTATAATTTATAGCAATATTGTCTACAATTACACATAAGCCATTTGAAGTCATTTTATGGTATAGAACATGAAAGACCCAACAGGCAGAGTTTCTCAGAGATTATATCAGAAGGCAGAATGGAGAGCAAGCTTGGGGAAAATAACAAGAAATGAATAAATTTCTGATTCTGACCAAAGGAAGGTTAAAAATCAGTAAATCATGGGGACAGTAAAGGTGGTGGAATGAGATGGACATCATAGCCCTAGCTTCATGTATGACTGCATATATGATGTGATTCTATATCACGTACAACCAGAGAAATGAAAAGTTGTGCTCCATCTGCATACAATGAATCAAAATGCATTCTGCTATCATGTATACTTAAGTAGAATTTAAAAAATCAGTAAATTAATGAGGTTATGGTTCATTTCATACATTTTTCATCTATTCTTGTTTATTCTTTTGTTGATTCAATTAATATTTCAGGTTCCTATTTGAGGCATTTATTGAAGAAATATGCTTTCCCAGTCACATAGAAAAATAGCCAACATAGTGGATGGTTTGAGGTTCTGAAATGGAAAGAGAAGCCAAGAATTTTTAGATCTTGGAGCTCAATTTCATTTATTGTATATTTTTTAAAAAGTTAAATAGAAATTATCAAGTCTCCATTGATAACTTGATAGATTTTTACATATATCCTTCAAGCAAAAGAGCTTGCTATATTTATCTGTTATAGTGCAGGCATATTGAAAATGAATTTCAGCTTTTGTTTTTATAATTTGCTTTCATTTTTTAAAGATATCTTCTCTAGGTGTTAAACGTAGGTTGACAACTTTTTCCTTTTAGCTCTTTAAATATGTGAGTCCATTACTCTCTGGTTTTGGTTGAGAAGTCCTTCATTCTTCCTGTTGTCTCTCTGCTGGTTATATGTTTTTTCCCTCCAGGTACTTTTTGAGATTTTCTATTTATCTTTCCTCTTTAGCATTTAAATATCATAGCCCAAGTTGGTTTTCTTTATATTTACCTGCTTGAGGTTCTCTGAGACTCCTGAATTATAGGCTGATTATTGACTATGATCTCCTAAAGTAATACTTCTGATTTGCTTTTACTCTTCTCGTTTGAAATTCAAATTGCATGTATATTTGGCGGTTTTTCTGCATCCTGCATGTCTCACACTGTGTTCCATCATTGTCTCTTTCCTCCCTGATCTTGGCTTTGAATGTTTTCTAACTGACCCTTTTCTGATATGCATTGTTTGCTCTGAACTTTGTCCATTAAGTTTTTAATTTTAGATATTATGTTTCTCAATCCTAGAAGATCTATTTGATTACTTTATAGATTCAGATTCTCTGTTAAAATTATTCATCCTTTTAACTACTTTCCTCTCTATTTTATTTAACAATTATTATCATTCCTTTATGGTTTTTGCTTGTTTGGTACTGGAGATTCAACCCAGGAACACTTAATCACTGAGCCACATCCCCAATTCTTTTTATTTTTTATTTTGAGACAGGTTCATTCTAAGTTGCTTAAGATCTCTCGATGTTTCTGAGGCTGGCTTTGAACTTGTGATCCTCCTGCCTCAGCTTCCTGAGTCTTTGGGATTACAGGCATGTGCTGTTTTGCCCAGCTTCTTTTAAGTTTTATCTGCTCATTTCAACATTTGAATAATCTGTAAATCTGCTCCTAGACTATTTTGGTCTGTATTGTTCTTTTCATGTTTCTTTGACCGTTCTGTTTTTGTTTATAATTTCATGACAGACTTTGTGCATAAACTAATTGTAGAGATTGAAGTTAATATTTTTTTTCTTCTCAGAAAGGGACTTCCCTTTCTAGATTTAATCTGCAATTGAGCTAAGATGGAGCTAGACTATAGGTGTAGTTAAACTCAATCCACATCTGGTTTCCTGTATCCCAAGGGAGAAACTTTCCCAAGCTTCCTGGCTTTTCCCCACCTGACTACTCTTCAACAGTCTTAAGCTTTGCTCTCCTGGTCCATGATCTGGCAAATATTTAAAATGTGTTGAGAAGATTAGTCCTGTGTTTGCGGAAGTCCTCCTTATTCAGATAGTACTTTATCCCTCCAATATTGCTAAACAAAGAGGGATTACATTTTGCTCATTAGAAGCTTTCTAGCCTCCCCTACAGGTATTGATCCAGTAAGTGAACTCTGCTGATATAGCCCCTGAAATTTTGATTTGTTACACCAGTCCTGCACAACCACCAAAAGATCGGTTAGTTCTCATTTCCCCTCAAGCCCTATCTGTAATCCTTACCCAGAATTAGAAAATACAACTAGTTAAGAAAAATGTCCAGAAATAGCTGGTTTACCTTGGAAGAACTTGCTACCCTCTTGCTTAGTTCATTCAGTTCTTTCCACACCACAGCTCTCCAATGTCCTGAAACTACATTTATATATACATATATATATTTATATATTCATACACATTTATATATGAAACTACATTTATTTATATACATGTATATGATATATGTGATATATATGTATGTGATATGTGTGATATATATGTGATATATATGACATATATATCGTATATGAGATAGATATGTATTATATATATTCATATATATATCATACACAGAGTTAAATCTCATTATTTGGGGAAGTTACACTCTGTAAAGTAACCATGAACCTTGAATTAAAAAACACTGAGTTTCTGCTTTTAGCAGAAATAACAGGACTAGGTTATTAAATATATACCATTGTTTGATTAACATTGAACTCCTAGCTAATGCTAACAGCTCTGTAACTCACCCCTGGACAAAGCTTGTCTAATACATCTGTTTCCCCATGACTCGTAACAGCCTTCTTGCACTTAGGGATACTAGCCAGCACTTTGGCTCTGTACTTGGGGCCATTTAAAACAGCAAAGTCACCAGCAAAAAGCACAAAATATTAAAAATATGGCTCTGAATATACTATGAAAAAAGAGGCTTGTTTAAGCCTGGAAACAAATAGGCAGGTATTCCCTTGTTTGATCTCAGCTGGGGAAGTGCTTATGGGGCAACTAAGACTTTTTGCCACTCTGTGCATGCCTGTGTGTCACAAGACTTGAGAAGAGTTGGAAGCTTTGATTTTGACATCACATGTAAGTTTTAATGAGTAGGAGAATTTTCAAATAAGAAATCTGTGAATAATGAGGGTCAGCTAAATATATTAAATAGTTATGATATATTAGATATGTTTATATAAATATAACATATATTTAAAAGAATGTTTATATACAAAATATATTTTGTGTTTTAAAACATTAAATTGTATATGTGTCTATGTATATATGTGATTTTTCTAAATTATCTGGTTCTTTTAGCAGTTACAGTTAGAGTGGTAGTCATTTGCTTCCTACTTCATCCTACTTAAAATCAGGAGCCCTCAGTCAACATTTAAAATATTTATTACATTTCTTTTATCTTTTTTTTGGTACCAGGGATTGAACTCAGGGGTACTTGACTACTGAGCCACATCCCCAACCCTATTTTGTGTTTTATGTAGAGACAGGGTCTCATTGAGTTGCTTAGCACCTCACTTATGCTGAGGCTGGCTTTGAACTCGCGATCCTCCTGTCTCAGCTTCCTAAAGTGCAGAGATTACAGGCGCGCACCACCGCACCCAGCTTACATTTCTTGATAGTACTATTTTCAATCCAAAACATGTATTCCTGGAGCCCTTAGGAACTTGCTTCAAGACTTAGATTTGGCCACAAACAGATCACAATTTATTTTACTTTTGAATTACTTCTTCTGATTATTGGCATTACGTACATCTTCAGTTCCATTCTGACTTAGTTAATTTTGTCTTTATACTAATGCAGTTTTATACTAGTTAATTTTGTCTTTATACTAATACCAGCGAGGCTGGTAATATCTCAATCTATGCTGGTCAGTTGAGACGGTTATTAAAAGGAATAATGTCAGTATGAATCTTCCTATAATTTGTAAGAACATTCCACAGTGGCTGCTAGGAAGTTTCTTATAAAACACTGATCTCTAAACTGGGCTATAAATCAGTCTTGTATGGGAGAGCCCCTCCCTGCAGCAGGTGCAGGATGTATATATGTTTCCGCATCTGATTCACTGAAGAGAATGGAAGGCAAGCTCCTGGGCAGATGGGAACAACTTAAAGAGGAACAATTTGGGAGCTTGGAAGGACAGAAGGAGATAACGAAGGTGCTAGAGAAGAACCCTTCAAAGCTTTCTTAATTAGCTGTCCTCTCCACTCTACCTCCTTCCTATTTCTATGGATCTGTGTGGATTTTCAGAGAAGTATGGAAATGAAGGTGAAGCTAGGGAGCATAAAAGAAATTCTGGCTGGGGTAGTCACCAGAGGCAGCTCTTGAGAACAAGCTAAACAAGGATTCTCAGGCAGAGGAAGACCTAAAAAGAGTTACAGGGATTGCTTCCAGGGATCATGCAGAACTAAGGACAATTAGAGTTATTTTCCCCTTCCTTAGCAGCCTTGGGAGATGCTCCTTTCAGAGATGGAGGCCCACAGGGCTCAGTCATCATATAGAAGCCCTTGGAATAATGCCTTTGAGCAAATTTCCTATTAATATATCTTTAAGTGTGGACACTTGGACTATCCAGTGGGCCCTTTCTCCAACTCAGGATGGCTGAATAAGCCTCATGAAAGTGAAGAACTTGCCACAATCTCCCCTTACATAAAAGTTACTTAGGGGCACTTTGACCAGGTATATCTCTTCTACCATGGAAAAGGCATAAGCTGCCCAATAGAACCCTGGCCTAAATTGTGACATATCAAATGTTCTTATAAGGCAGAGTAGACAAGTAAGGAGAATCATTTCAATATGATGAAATGGCTATTGGCCCACAAATAGTAGGGGAAAGACTTTCCCTCAATCAGATGAAAAAAAAAACATTTTACCATAATACATGCAATTTGTTTATAAACACTTGTAGGAGTGTGTGTGTGTGTGTGTGTGTGTGAGCAAGAGAGAGAGAATGTATGTTTAAGATTTGTGAGGTCAGCAGTGTACAGGGCCTCTTTAGATATATTATATGTAGATATATAATATGTTATTGCAGTTAAAACAGTGAACTCATAAGATGATAACTCAAGCAGTAGGGATCAAAAATATTGAGTATGCCAAAAGAAATGAAAACATGTGACCGCATAAAAACTTGTACCTGAATGTCCAAAGTAGCATTATTCCTAACAGCCAGAAAGTAGAAACAATCCCCCTACCCATCAACTGATGATTGGATAAACAAAATGAAATGTACATAATGAAATATTTTTCAGCAATAAGAAAGAATACAGTACTGATTCATGCTACCACATGGGCAAACTTTAAAAATGTCATAATGATTGAAAGAAGATAGTGAAAAAAGGCTGCAGATTGTATGATTCTATTGATATGATACATCAAAAATAGGCACATTGGAAGGTACAGAAAGTTAGTGGCTGTCAGGGGCAGAGAATGGACAACCGAATACAGTGTCTTTTGGGGGTAATGAAATATTCCAACATGGATTTTGGTGATGATTACATAACTCTGAATATACTAATTACATCATTTATTGTATATCTGGAGGGTAAATGCAGGGGGAAAAGCTGTTATAAAAAAAGAAAAAGAACAAGAAAAAAAGACAGAAAGAAGGATCCCATATACTCAAGAAGGCATAATGGCAAGGCATGGAATTTGGGAATCTTTAGAAAAGAGCTGAAAGGCCATCTACTCTGATCTCCTACACATCTGACTGCTTCTTTTAAAAAAATGAGGCCTATGTAGACTAATACTACAAACTTCATTTTCCTTTTGAGTCCTCTATGCCATTTTACCAATTATTTTGTCTGTCTTTAAGTTGTTCAAAATTAGGCCAACCCTTGGTGCCAGTGTCCATATAAGATACCTATACAAGGGCTGGGGTTGTGGCTCAGTGGTACAGCACTTGCCTGGCATGTGTGAGACCCTGGGTTCGATCCTCAGCACCGCATATAAATAAATAAATAAACAAATAAATAAAAAGATCCATTAATAACTAAAAAAAATTTTTAAAAAAGATGCCTATACAACTTCATTTCCCTTACTCTGATCAGTTCATCTCTTACTTCCCTGTGAAATATGTTGTGCCAGTCATATTTACCTTATTGACAAATCCCTATGCAGTCCCTTGCATTTTTGTGACAGAATCCTTCTGTTCAAGATCAAAGACCATTCTCTTTCTTGGCCTTCCATCTCCTCTTGTCCTGGTTCTCTCATCAGCCTTCCCACTCCTATGCCCTTTGAAGGTACAACCCCACTCCTTATCCTGAATATTCTCTCTATTGATCATCAGAGTTCACAAAAAACTACTTATCCCTCAATTTCGTTCAAACATCATCTTTTTCTTAAAAATTTTCTCCTGTTTTATTTCCAGTCTCCTCCTTCTCTTTCTTTACCTTAGCATCGATTTCTCTCTTTACTAGTTGAATTTAGTCTATGTTCATGTTATAACCTTTGCACATGTTATACCAAATTGCCATTGTTGGTTTGTTTATGTGTGAGTCTCTAAACCATGAGCTCTTTGGGAAGGAAGAATTTCTCTTACTCTGTGTGTCTCAGCTTCCACATGACTGGCACACAAAAGATCCTTGCTGAAACAGTCACAAGCATCTCATTACATCACCCTAATTGACAGTTATCTAGTCCTAACCAGATGTTTGCAGTGATGGGGCACTCACTCCTTTTTGAGGCAGCCCATTCTAAGTTTAGAGTATTGTAATTATTGGGAAAATCTTCCTTATATGGAACTCAAATAGTCTTCCCTTCAATGTTCACTCACGGATTGTGGCTCCACCTTTTAGAACATAGAAATCAAGCTGTTCTGTCTTTAACATAATAGCTCCATCAATGAATGCTGATCACATTCATTTTCCCTATATATTTCCTCCCTCTATGACCACACACAAAATAAAAGTATTTCTTCTTCTTCTGGCTAAATATCCCCATTTCCTCAAGGCATTCTTCATTTATATGGCCTTTGGGTTTTCATGGTCCTACCTTAACACTATTGGATGTTTTCTAGTTGGTCAATGGCCTTATCCAGTGGCTTACCTAACTGGTCGTAGTCCCTGGGTATTATCTGAAGAGAGAGAAAATAGCAGGATTCTAAGTTCTTGTGTTCAAGAACCACACTCCTATTCATGCAACCTTTCTGTGACCCATGTGACACTGTTGCAGTGGACTAAAACTTCTAGGCTTTCTCAGGAGATTTTTGGATATGTGCAATCTCCCCTTCCAGTGCCAGCCTTATTGCTCAAGAATTCACCTACAGTGCTGAAAAGGTCAAGTGAGACAAATGAAGATACCATTAGAGACTGGATACCTACAAGCTGAAAAAGGACAAGTCAGAGGAGATGAAGGTCAGAGGAAAATAGCAACGGAGATGCTGATGTTTTTGCAGTCATTTCATCATTTTACTGAAGCTCCATCACACAGTGTGTCTCTCTATGGACAGGGATGATGGCTTCCTCACTATGTCTGGTACATCATAGGCACTTGGCACGCTTTGTGAATGAGTGGATGTAACTCAGGGCTGTTTCAGATACAGATAACAGGAATACAGAAGGTTAGCAGTATATTATTCACACTGGGGAAAAAGAAAAGCCAGTTGTAGGTATGTGGTATGCTAGATATGTGAGAACTCAAGCAGAAGTGTTCTGTTATAGCAGTGACATTCACACAGGGTTCTGGAGACAGATTTGCAGGGAAGGTGGACAAGAGGCATGAGTGAGCTGGTCTTGGGCCCCAATCCCATCATGGACTTATAACATCTCTACTTTTAGATGTTTTGCATATTGGGTTTCCACACAAGCTTTCTTTTGAAGATATAGCTCCTTGGCTAAAATCAAGTTCCTATTTTTGATGTCAATTCAGACAAGATCTCAGACCCAAAGAATAAGATGCATACTAAAATGACAGTGAAGAATCACAGGCCTATCTCTCCCACATTGGATAATGTAGGTATCTGGCTGTTGCTCGAGCTATCCTAGGGTTAGAGAACTCCATGCATTCTGAAACAGCCTGCTGGCCTAGGTCTCCCTGACAAGAGAAGCTTAACAGGGACACTCCGCTTGAGAAGAGGTGAGACAGTTTTTTGCCTGAGCTCTACTGGGAGAGTTCTGGGAAGACCTAGGCTTGAAAAGACCCTCTTCTAGAATATTCTCACTCCTCAGACCCAAGAAATACTTGATATTGCCAGACTATTCCCTGTTCTCACTCTGCTGTCTGTTATTAGCTGCTTGTTTGCCTAAATCTTTGCCTTTTCTCAAATCCACCTCATCAATACCTGTATTAAGAGTGGGAAATCATTGAAGATGCTGAAAAGGTTGTAAACTCATGACCTTAACCAGATGGAAAACATGGGCATGGAATAGGGAACATGGAGATATGAGATACTTCTGTAAGACTCTCGGTAAAATGAATAAAGGCATGTACTCCCACCCCAGGAAGGGCAGGGACTTCTCTTGAGGAGCTCTTAAGAGCAGCTGAAAGACAGCACCTCGGTGCATATATAATCAGAGACTGTGTCTTGCTCTAACTTGAGTCTTCGTTAGATAAGCTAGAGAATCAGAACTTCAGGGCTCTCCTGGTATCTCAATGGGTAGGCTCAGCTTCAAATCCAGTGCCTCTCTTAAGGAAGAGAGAGAGGGAAAAAAAATGCATCCTCCAGATGTACCAGAACCCTTTTATTTAGGGAAAGTCTTAAATTCCTGACTTTCAGACCTCCCCAAAGGATCACAAGCTTGAAAGAACACACTATTAAAGATACTAATTCCTGGTTTGAGTTTTTCTCCACAGTGGCAAAACAGTGACAGATAGTGTTTTACTCCAAGTCAAAGCTACATCTACTAAAATGAAAATTGGTTTGAACGCATCTCAGACCCCAACAACATCCCAGACCCAAAGCACGAACTTCAAATGGCACCAGGGTAAATACTGAATGCTTTCATGGGCTTTGTCCAAAATAAACATTTGAAAATTCCCAGGAGTTTTAGTTTCCTGAAGTAAAGAAAAATCATATTTCCAGCTGTCATTGGAAAATATCACACAAAATCCCACGTTTTTATCTTCCCAAATATTTTTACAATTACTAAATACTTAAAGGACTTATTACTTAAAGGACTATTTTCATTTGTTTTTATGTTGGTGAGCTGTTCACACAGAAAGCGATTACATCAGGAGTCCTAGGTATGAACATGGCTTCCATACAGAAGAGGCTTCCTCACTTTCCCTTCTATTTTTTTTTTTTTTTTGTGATGTAAGAATCTGATATAATTGCCCATGTGGTCAGTAAACTTGCCAAAGCACAATCTTTTTCTTCACTTTTGAGATGTCTGATAAACACATGGTGATCAACATATGCTGACTTTCAGAAATATTAACTGCAAAATTGGCAGCAAGCTTTGGCATTTGCAAAAATCCATATGCTCATTAAATTATTTTATTTATGAGATTTTATTTTTGGTTGGCTTTTGTTGTTGTTATTACCACTTGCCATCCTTAAAAGCATTTTCTGTATCTTGACTTCTCAAGATCTTTGGGCTCCTTTAGAATTTTAATTGAAAGATAGCAATCCAATTCCTTTGCTGAAATTCATTTAGGTCAAGATTACAGGAGATGTCTTGAGGTCGCAAGAGCTGTAATAGTTGGGGATTAAAGCTTTTTTTAATAGGTCATTGGTTTTGCCCAATTTATAACACACACACAAAAACCGTGGTACATTGTTGTCCTTTGAAGACTAGAATGATACGTATATTGTAGTAGATAAAACACAGATAATCCTTTGGGATTTGGCAGTATAAGTCACAGAACTAGAAGAGACTAGAAAAGGTTATCTAGTCCCAATATTTGCCTTCAGATCTTTTAGGAACACCCAGAGAAATGAAATTTATTGTGTTTTTAAAGCTCATTCCTAGAGATGTTTCTCTTCCTTATTTTATCATTTAGCAACATTTATTGCCAAGATTACATGTATATATATATATATATTTTCCTTTTTTCCAAACTTCTTCACACTCACTAGTTAACTTCAAAGATCCTCTGGCAGATCGCATGGTGCTACCATTTCCACTTTATAAAGGAAGGCACTGGGACGTAGGAGTTAAGTAGCTGGCCCCAAGCCTCATTAGAGATATGAGTCACATTTGGGAGTGAGAACACAGAGCCACAGCCTCATTCCTGAGCTGTTTCCTCAACCAACATTCTTCCTTAATACATCCAAAAGCAAAAGCAAAAACAATCACATCTGAGTGACCAAACAGTGTTAATCAGATGTGCAAGCCAATGGCTACTGCCTAAGGAATCCACCACCTACACAGCAACAATGTCCATCTGCTCCTGGGCAGACATCAATTTTCTTTCATTTCCTAATTTCACCAAAATGAAAATGAAAGGCACAACAAAAAGAATGCACTTTGCACTGCTGTAGCTGCAAGGAGTTCAGATATTACCAAAAAGCAAATTCCTTGTTGATTTTCAGCAACCGTTCACATGAAACTGGCTGGCTCTGGTGCTATTGTTCTCATATCGGTACCCTGGACAGCTTTAATTAATATCAGAAACAGCACAGGAAACATCCTTTAATTATTCCTCTTATGTTTAGAGAAAATGTAGCTAACTAAAAGCAAAGTAAACTGCAAGTCTTTGAACTCAAGTATTATCTTTGTCCTTTGGCTTGCTAGGGTTTTGTGTTATCAGACATGATAATTTGTTTTCAATGATACCCTTGATGAAATTAATTTAGTTTTAGACTAGCATACATTTCCTTTTGCTGATACTTTCACTGTTGGCAAGGTCTTATCTGGCAGTACTGTTCTCGTCTGGTTCTGTCTGCTGAGATTCAATAGCAGCAGGATTGTTGTTGTTTTAAACAAAGATGTTTACTTTTGTTATTAATGTAAAATTCAATTCACTTCCCCTTTTTATCTTCCCATAATGCAGAAACCAACTCTTTCTCTTTCTCTCTCTCTCTCTCTTTCTTCCTGAGAGAGATGATGGTTTTGGACTTCATTGCTAAGTTTCCTTAGAAACACCCTACCAGACCTTTCTAAATACATCATCACCAGAAGGGAAAAGACATTTCAGACACTCCTATCTGTACTTGGCTTGAATTCAGCTGAGATCTAACTTCAAGGTCCTAAACATTTCCTTCTACTTTTTGACTGTATTTATTTCTTTTTTCAAATATTAAAGTAATATATGCTTATTGAAAAAAAATTAAAAATTCAAATAAGATCTCCCTCATCTGCACCCCAACACCACCCAATTTTATATCATATTGGGCATTAAAATATCCTTTTTGAAAGTTTTAAAAATATAAGCATATTGCTATATCTATGAGAGAGAAATAGATCTTATACTAATGAAGTCACACTATGTTTACTGTTCAGTAATTAGCTTTTTCCACATATCATTTGTCTTAAATACTTTCCCCAAAATTTTAAAATTAAGTTGGTGCATTTCTGATACAGATTTTCTTCTGAGTATTTTTGCTATTGTAACACAACATCAGTTTATTCAGGGATAAGAAATGGGGTGCTAAGCAATTTTCATATTTCAAAATGGTATGTTCATTGAACAATCTATTTTTTCATGATGATTTGAATGGGGATTTCTCTCATTTAATAAATGATGGATATTTCTCCTAAGAAATTACTGTTTGTACCACCAATCAGTGTTCTAGCTGAGCTATGGTGGTCCACAGACTATATATGAGTTACTCCCTAACTTTCTTTTTAATCAGATAACAAATGTTCATGCTGCTCCTATCTGCCAAGCATTTTGCTGGTGGCTGGGAGTTTAGTGGAGAAAGAGGTAGCCGTGGCTCCTAGCTTCATAGTGATGTACTTATCTGCACTGAGAAAAGCATAAAGAGATTGCAAGCTGAGGCTGGAGTAGTGGCTCAGTGGTAGAGCGCTTGCCTGGCATGTGTGAGGCCATGGGTTCAATCCTCAGCACCACATATAAATAAATAAATAAATAAATAAATAAATAAATAAATAAATAAATAAATAAAATAAAAGATCCATTGACAACTAAAATGCATTTTAAAAAATGAAATTGCAAGCTAACTGTATCTCCATCTTCGTCTTCCTTCTCATTGGTATATTTGGGCTCATTTTTGAAATCTCAGCTGTCACAAGGTCTGTTTTTTTGGTATTACAATATTTTAATACATCTTTTATTATATCTTTGTATAAGATAGAAGTAAATATTCTTTTGCATTCTTTTTTATTTCCTCAGAAAGATTGACTATTCTCATATCTTCACAATTTCAAGTGAAATTTAGTGGTATTTTGTTTGGTTTTGAACAATAACAAAAATAAGACACTGCTTATATTTTGATAGGGACAGCATTGAGTGTATTCTCTAAATTAAAGAAAATAGACTTTACAATTTTGATTTTCTAACCAAGACTCCAGTATGTTTTTCAATTTGCTCAATGGAAAATTTGGTAGTTTTCCAAAATTTGATGAAGATCTTTTAGTAAAATTAACTTTTGATTTAAGGTATACATATTTTAAAACATCATTAAGATAATATAGGTTGAGTATCCCATATCTGGAATGTTGGAACCAGAAGTGTTTCAGATTTGGGAATTATTTTCAGATTTTGGCATATTTGCATGTTCATAATAGCAGAGGGGTCTGAAGTCTGAACGTCAAATTCACTTATATTTCACAATATTATATACTCAGCCTGAAGGTAATTTCATAGAATATTTTAAATAAGTTTGGGCATGAAACAATACTTGTGTATGTCAAACCATCAGAAAACAAAGGTGCACCCTCTCAGTCACCCACATGAACAATCTGTTTCATTTTGGCACGCATCACCTTCATTCCTGATGCTACTGATAAGCAATCACTTTCTTATGCACACATAAGTACTTAACAGTAAAAATCACAACGTGCTCAGGGTCACTAAGCAGCACAGAACATCACCCAAATCCCTGAGTCAGCTGTTAGGTTGCTTTCAGTCTCTATGTGCTGTGATTTGGTTGAAAGGTCACTGTATAATGTATTTATATTTTTAGGTGAGAAGAAACATGAGAAGCAGTTGAGTGACCAGAAAGGGGGTCCTCTAGGGAGGAGGAGGCATTCTGCTGGATGGCTTTTAAAAATGTTTACTCCAGTCATTTGCTTCTTTAACTGCTTTTGTCTTAGAAATCCATCTGATTTTATAAGTTGATATGATTTATAGCCCATTATGAAAGCACAGTGCTCTAGTCCTTCAATAAGCCCATGACACATTTTCACCATGCCATCTATGGGCACTTTTTCTGCAGCAGTAACAATGCCATCTTCATTGTCACTATTATCATGAACACCTCGATTCAGAATCATTTCAGCTATTTCCTCTGTGGTTTAGTGAATGAGCAAATGGAGTCTCATTATTGATGTTAAAAATTTCTTTGATATCCACTTCTTCTAGTTGACTGATGGACTTATAAGGTATATTTTTTTGTTTATAAAGAGGTTGGACATCATTTTTTTTTCTCACTTGACATATGAATCCTTCAGATTCACCACCTTATTTATCATCATCACTGAAACAAAGTCACAGGCCAGAACTTGATAGAGGCATGCACATCTGTGTCTTTAGTCACTGCATTCCAAATGTTGGCAATTGCATATTAGGACATCCTTCATGCTAATCTCCTTCTGAAAACCTTCCACACCCACGTCTCTGTTCATTGATGTTAGCATGCTGTTCAGTAAAATGTCTTGTGTTTAATCTTCATTGATCTAAGGATATCCTTAGCACCTGGTATCCTTAATGAAGTCACATTTGGGGAAAAGTCCATGCCATAAACATTATTCTTTATGTGAATTTCACCTGGAAGATGAGCAGAACAATTGTCAAGGAATAACAAAATCTTACAATCACCAGCCAGTCTAGCTCACCTGCAGTGAGCATGAACTCCTAGTACAAAATACTTGTGAAAACAAACAGAAAAGATGTTCCTTGCAATCCATAACCTTTTGTTAGCATAGTGACAGGCCAATAAGAAATTCACTCCTTTAAAACAGCAAGGACATAAGCTTTTGCCTATCACAGAGAATTTACACTTTTGTGTGTCTGTTGCATTAATACATCCCAGCACAGTTATTCTGTCCTCAATATCCTTAATTCTAGCAGATGCTGTCTTATCAGCTGTGGTCAGTGTCTTCTCAGTGCTGTAATGCTAAAACAGTGATGTTTCATCAGCATTATAGACTTTTGCTTGTATCATACTTTTATCAGTGATGACCTTGGCAAACTTGTCAATAATTTTTTTCTGCTGCATTTTGATCAACAAATGCTTTATAATTACAAATCCTTAAAAATTTAATGCCACATCTTTTCTTGAATTTCTGCAACTAGCCTGTTAAATATTTATCCGTTCCTTCAATTTGCATTTTATTGTGATCTTTGCTTGTTTCATGATCAGCATCCTGTTACCCGGCATGTGTTCTCTGTGACACTAATAGATCCACTCTTTCAATACTTCAAATAAGATCTTCATTTTTTTTTGTGACTGAGTAATATTCCATTGTGTATATATACCACATTTTCTTTATCCATTCATCTGTTGAAGGGTACCTAGGTTGATTCCATAGCTTAACTATTGGGAATTGAGCTGCTATAAACATTGATGTAGCTGTATCACTGTAGTACGCTAATTTTAAGTCCTTTGGGTGTATGCCGCGGAGTGGGATAACTGGGATGGAACTGGAGACTATCACACTAAGTGAAATAAGCCAACTGCAAAAAACCAAAGGCCAAATGTTCTCTCTGATATGTGAAAGCTAACACACAATATAAGGGGGGGAAGAATAGAAATTCACTGGATTAGACAAAGGGGAATAGAGGGAAGGGAGAAGGGGTGAGAATAGGAAAGATAGTGGAATGAATTGGACATAATTCCCTGATGTTCATATATGAATACACGACCAGTGTAACTCCACATCATGTACAACCACAAGAATAGGAAGTTATACTCCATGTATGTATATGTCAAAATAAACTCTACTGCCATGTATATCTAAAAACAACAAATAAAAACATTTAAAAATATCTTTATGCAATGTTTTTCTATTTTATATTTACTTTTGTTGGTCACTTTCAGCATAGAACTTCAGCACATTGTCCTTTTGTCTCTACATGTCAGTTATGGTGGTCATTCCAACAGTATATTTTTTCTGTAAGATATTTCACACTTATATTGCAGTCCCCACACTTGGCAATTGCATATTAGGACATTGCAATTGTCCTAATATGGACACTTGCATATTCTCCCCACACTTGAATTTCTTTGCTATAGATAAACATAACTGCTTCTTCTTCATCTTGTCTCTGTAATTCACAGGGGTATCTTCAGGCCTTTTTTTCCCTCCAACAGTGTTTTTACACCATAGAACAGAGGATAGCAAAAACAAAATGAAATAACAAGAAACCACAAACAACAATGATGAAAACCAAACAAAAGACAAAAACAGTGAATAATACCTGTAGGTCTTGCCCCTGGTGGGACATCACAGGAAACCTGCTATTGGCACATTTGGCCTGTACACGTGCCTTTTTTTTCCCTTTATGGATGTGCTTGCCTGGGGGAATCTGGGTGTGTGCAGCACAGACTGAAGCTGAGAGGGGTCTGGAAAGGGCTTTTTCCCATTAGGGATGTTAATAATGTTGTGTGGGTGCATTTTGACAGCAACCTGTGACAAGAAATCAGGTGTAAAATTTTTCACTTTTTAGATTTTGGAGCATTCCAGATTTTTGATTTTTGATTAGGGCTATTCAGCCTGCATTTCAACTAGGGATTGTTTTGTTGCAGATATCCAAAACTTTTAGACAAATAAATCTAAGCAAAAGAAAATGTGACTCATGAAACTGAAAAATCATGAGTGATGCTATTTAATACAGAGACTCAAATGGCAACATTGAAATTCAGGTTCTTTCTGTATCTCAGCTTAAAGTGCCTCAATTTTTGCTTCAATCATTTATTAATTAGGGAAATATTTATTGGAGACTTATCCTCTGCCAGGAACTACTTTCTCTTAGTGCTAGGAAAATGACTGTAAGATCATCAAAATACTTGCTTTCATCAGGTTTAAATTTTAATAGTTCTGTTTTATTGTTAGACTTCACTTCTTGTGTCTTGTTCGGGATTTTTGCTTAAATATTCATGATATTTCATTTTTTTGTTAAGGTATTCATTTCTACATTATGTCAGACTTATAAAAAGATTGAGAAGTGTTCTTCTTTGATCACATTTTGTAAATATTTAAAAAGCACCGGAATTATCAGTTTCTTGAAAGTTAAGGGGACATTACTGCAACAGTTATAGCAGCTATTTTTCATGTACAGCAACTTTTGATCAGCATTTCAACACTTTGCTGATTTCCATATTGTGAATCCTGAATGCCCCAAATAGAGCTCCTATATTTCCCAGCTTCCCTGTCTGAGGAGAAAAAGACCTATGACCTGGATTCATCAATCAAAGACAATGCAAAACTTGGAGGCAGAAGTGAGCAACGTGAGACAGGAACCCACAACCAGGACTTTGAATGCCAGTCAGGTGTGTTGGCAGAAGCAACTGGAGTTTTCACAGGGAACTGTGGAGAACCACAGGCTGCAATGTGGTCCTAACTGTGTTGTTCTTCTGTGCAACATCCTTGCCTGGCTCTCCTCTAGCCTTCCTGGAGTTACTGTGAGTTGTTGGCATTTTCTACTGATCCCTTTATCCTTCAATTAGCCAGCATGGGCTGTGTTCACCCAAATTGGTGTTAGGGAAAATGATTGCATGAAATAGATTCTTAAGGAAATGAGAATTTACGATTGATTACTTGACCTAGCTAAAGAAAGAAAGAAAGAAATACATAAACAAAGTTATACTCCATGTATGTATAATATGTCAAAAAACATTCTACTGTCATGTATATCTAAAAAATACATAAATAAATAGATTTGAGAGTTCCCAAATTCCCATGTAACCATCACTCAGGCCAAGGAACTGAACTTTACCAGCACCCAGAAGCACCCCTCCCTGTGCTATGCATCTCCTTCCCCAAATAGTCATTCTCTTGATTTCTAATGCCAAAGATAGACTTGCCTTTTACCCTGTACATAAAGGAATTCATATATACTAACGTATACTCTCTTGTGATATCTTCTTTATCTGAACATTATACGTGGTCATATTCACTGTTAATACTGTACAGTATTCCCTGGTGTGAGTACATCATGATATTTCTCTATCCATCATACCAGTGAGGGACATGTGGGTTGTTTTCAGTGTTTAACTATTGATGAACAATGCTGCAATGAACTTCTTTTTGCCTTTTGTTGCTTATGTGTACTGATTTCTTCTACATACATGTCTGTGAAGAAGTGAAATTGCTGAGAGCATAAAATATGCTTATGTTCAGCATTAAAGGATAATAACAGTTTTCCTAAGTGATCATACAATTTTTTCTTTTGCCAGCAGTGTCTAAAAGTTCTAGTTGTACTGAATGTTTGCTCTTACCAAGCATCAGTCTACTAAACTTCTGCCATTCTTTTAAAATTTTACTCAATTTTTTTGGGTATGTATTTAAAGCTTATTATGGTTTCTATTTGTATTTCTCTGATAACTACTGAGGTAGAGCATCTTTTCATACATTGATTTGAATCTTGCATAGCCTCTGTTCTAAAGGGACCAAGTTCCTTGCCCAACTCACTTCTTGATTATCCTTTTTCTATTGATATACAGGACACAAAACCCTTTTTTGGCTGTATTTGGTGCACATATCTTCTTTTACTCTAGATATTTTCTTGTCCTCTCTTAATGGTGTTTTTTCATGAATAGGGTTTCTTACTTTAAACATAATTCAACTTGTAGTTGAGTTTTAAGGAAGTAAAGACCTACTTGGTGTGATAGTAGGGAATGCTTGTGCTCCATAGCAGGCAGGGGAAAATTGATTGCCTTTTAAAATTTCAACTGCAAGTACATGGAAAGAAGTGCAAGGTCTGGACAAACTTATGTGGCTGCCGATGTGACAATTCTGAAGGTCATGAGGAATAAAAGGACACTGTGGTAAAATGGCTGCTTCTAAACATGTCAGAGGGCCTATCGATAAGGAAATGATGAACAGATGATTTTAAATTTTTGGCTAATGTCACAGGCATTCTACATAGCTCTAAGAGAATCTCTTTGTCTCGTATTCAGAGGGATGTTCTGGCCATAAGTCAAATATGTCTGACTATGTAAATTGATAAATCATACTGTTGATTGAATTAATATAATGTATATGAATTTATCAATTCATAGCTAGAGAAAGCTATGAAATTAGTTGGGAAAGAAACTCTGAAAATTGGATTGAGATGTTGGATGGCTTTAAATGATTTCAATAATCTAAAAATAAAAAATTAATAGATAAATAAATAATTCGGTGAACTAGCCCAAATCCCTAAACACCTACATTCCACTGAAACACTCTTAGGGCAACATCAGCCTCAGATATTGTCTGTTGAGACTACTTTGTCTAAAACACTATAGCAAACTCACTAGACTGTTTGTAAAGAGAGAATGGTCAGTTTTCTTCATGGTCCTCTCCATATGATTTGTGTCTGTTAATCTATAGTACAGCTTCCTTCCTCCTAGAGCCCAGCCATCAATTCCTTTCATGGTTTTCTCCTCTGCTTAGAATAGACTTGAAGTCTTGGTAGCCCTGAGAAGTCATGCATGGTCCAGCCTCTGCATATCTGCAGCCTTGATTTTAACCCCTTGCACTCTTGCTCTTTTGACTCTGGTCACACTATCTTTTACACATGGTGCTTCCTCTACCTGAAGCTGTCCTTGAATCCTTCATATCACCTAGTAAATGTCATTCTTCCTTCAAATGTCAGTGTCTTCAGTAAAATCATTTCTCACTTTGTGTACCACTTCCTCAAATCTAGGTCAAGTTCCTTAGTGATAAGCTCTTATTGAACCAAATAACTACTCTTTTCAATATTTAGTTTTGTGTGCAATTAAACTCTGATGTTTTGGCAACTATTTAATTAAGGGTCATTTCCCACAAAAGATTCTATGTTTCATCAGAAAGGAGAGACTATTTATCATTGCTTACCACCCTATCTTCAGTATTGAGCATGTGCCTATTGATTGAATTAAAAAAAGAATTTCTGTTTGCTCTTGAAGATGCAGATAATGACTACTTCACAGATGCTTTGCAAAGACTGAGGATATTAAAAGTATGTTAAAAGAGGGACCAAGGAAGAAGAGCCTGCAAAGAAGTACGAAGAGTCATGAGGAGAGTAACAGGAGAAAGAGAAAACTGTGATGAAATCATTGGGAGAGAATGTGTCAAGAACTATAGTGTAGGCAAGGCAGGCAACCAGGGGATTACTTGTAAAGGGGTCAATAGGTTGACAGAAGAGGTACATGAAAATAAGATGTATTCTTGTATAGAAATCTACAGCCTTGGTATTAGAATCTCTGCGCTGAGATTTTATTTGGATTTGAATAAAAAGAAGAAGTCACACAAATGATACTATTCTGAAAATAGACCAAAACTACCTAAGCAAATGGAGAGTATTGATCATGTTTGTAATATTAACCTCAAAACTGCTGCAGTAAAAATGAAGTAAAAGTGTGGGCTTCAGCAGGCCAGACCTCTGCTGTCCATCTTATTTAGCTACAGGTATAGAAAATACATTTTTGACCCACCTTGTAAACAATATTATTTTTAGAAGATAGAATGAATGGAATTTCTACCTAATTTCTGACTACAATCACATCCAGTTGGATGGGAAGGGCAACTAGTTGTTATGGTTTGGATGTGAGGTGTCCTTCAAAAGCTCACGTGTAAGATAGTGCAAGAAGGTTCAGAGGAGAAATGATTGGGTTTTAAGAGTCTTAACCCAATCAGTGATTTAATCCTCTGATAGGAATTAACTGAGTGGTAACTGAAGTGGCAGGGTGTGGCTGGAGGAGGTGGGAATTGGGGCGTGGCTATATGTATTTTGTATCTGAAGAGTGGAGAGTCTCTCTGCTTTCTGATCACTATGACATGAGCTGCTTCCTTCTGCCACACTCTTCTGCCATGATGTTCTGCCTCACCTTGGGCCCCGAAGAATAGAGCCAGCATTCTATGAACTAAGACCTCTAGAACCACGAGCGTTCAAATAAACCTTTCTTCCTCTACAGTTGTTCTGGTCACATCCTTTAGTCATAGCAGCAAAATAGCTGACTAAAACAGTAGTTGAAGGGTTTGATTCTGCTGCCTAAGGTTAGTTCAGACTTTAAAAGAACATATCATAATAATGTATCTATAATTCCTTATGCCTTACCAATATTCTTATTTCATTCCTACTATAATTCTGTGAGGAAGAAATTAGCTTTGCCCTCTTAAAGGTAAGGAAATCAGGGAGATGAAGCAAGTAACCATAGATCCTGTTTTTCAGGATTAGAGTTTCTAAGGGGCAGCAGATGGAAGAGCATACTTGGCAATATATTAGACCAGTAAGACATGCACTCAAGGTCCAGATGAATATCATTAATGTCACTAAGAAATAAAAATTAATCCCAATTTTACAGCTTCTCTAAGGACAGTCTTAAATTTCGGGGTGGGGGGGAGGAGGATGATAAACCATGAGATTTCAAAGAATTATTCAACACTTTGAAAATTTCAGCACCACTTGTGTTTTTTGCCAACCATTCCCATAAAAGAAAGTCAACAATGAGTCGATGCTGACACTGGTTGAATACAAGCAAAACCACACTTTAATCTTGTCAATAGATTATTTGAAAGGCACAGTACAATTCTGCTGAGGACATATTATCCTAGTCTTTATGCCTGCAACTAAACTTTAATTGCACATGTTACTGTATTGTTAAAAAAAACAAAAAACAAAAAACTCAGTGCAATGCTTTAGTGACCCTCTGTGCAGCAGGCCCTAAGCAATGTGAACCATACAAAGCTTTGCGAGCATCTCAGCTATTTTATGTACTTTTTCAGCCAATGCAACATGATCACTTAGCCTTTTAAATACTTCAGTGATGTTTTCATTTATTGTTGGAAAAGCTGTAACCATTTTATTTTTTTTGGCTTTAAAAGAGGTTATCTTGTCTGTTTTAAAAATATCCAGTCTCCCCCCACCCTTTATAATTCAAAATGAAGCTCCAACTTAAATGACAACATAATACTATTTGAAAATGTTCTGTTGCACAAGACAATGAGATAAGCTATTGTTATCTATAAAGACAGGAAAGACATCTTTCATTGTTTTTCATTTTTATTTCTTCTTTACAGTTTTTCTCAGTTTCATTATAGTATATTTCTTCCTTCCAAGAATCAAAAGAACTCTGTGATCTGTCACTTTAAACTTTTTCAACATTTTGACATGTAGTAGTATAACCCTGGGCTAAGAAAGTGCATCTTCTAATGTCTTTTATTTAATTGAACCATCTATCACTAGGCATACTTTCATAATATGTTTAATTTTAAAATAAAATATTATACAATTCTATATTGTTTAAGATTTTTTTAAAATTTAGAAAAGGTTTTACAAATAATTCAAGAGTAGTATTACAAATCCAAATGACAAAGCTTACTTATTCCTGATGTGTTTCCACATAAGAAGAAAATGTTAGACTTTCAAAATCGCAATTTATTGGATGATAATGAGGTTATAGAGATTATAGCAGGAAAACCAAGGAATTATCAAAAAAATACAGTAGAATGCTAAAAAAAAGCAAAATAAAATATTGAGGGAAAAAAACCATGCATTGATCTTTGACAATACATATATTTATGCCCTGACCCCACAACTTTAGAAAATTCTACAAAACACAAGAGTATAAAAGCATCCATTCCAGTTTTATGGGAGCCACGGCATCAGCATGTTCTGCAGCCTTTAAAAATTCTTTTGAGTCCAAGAGAAAGGGTGAAAAACAAATAACATCTTGGTGTTCTTATGAAAATAATTTTGACTTCATACACACCTGAAAGAGTCTCAGGGACCCAGACCACAGTTTGAGAACCACTGCTCAAGTTGCAGATCACAGAATGCCACAGTGACTTTGGGTAACAGTTAAAAATATCTCAGAATCCCTAACATTGCTTCTTCAACATGACCTTCAAAAAAGTCATGTACTCAGTATGTCTGTATACTCTATCGAAAGTAGTTTTGGGGGAACCAAAGAAGTCATCGTCTGCATAATTGTGCCTCTAGAAGACCATGTGGAACACTCTGAATAGTGGTTCAAAAGCAGATCTATGAAACTTGTCTTCCAAAAATACAACTTTTCTCTATATGCTTTGGATAGGAGTTGACCATCCATACATTCCAGAGATCATGTGGCATACAAGTTCACACACTATTTGTAAAGGTTTGATATTTCAGTTTTGTGACCCACATGACAGGAGTTATACCTGTGAGATGGGGTCCACTAAGCATACTTTCATAATATAAAATGTAAAAGAATGGATAGTGTCTGTCAGCTAAGGGAGTCCTAAATACTCTCCTTTAACTGTGGCTAGAGCAAGTCAGAAACAATGAAGAGTTAACAATAATGAGTGAAAATAAACACAGTAGAAGATTACAAGGAACAATAAGAAAGCCTGTTGTAATATATAAAGACATAGGTAAATAGAACAGGAGATTAGGGGGTAAGAAATCAAGCACATCATAAGAAAAATTAAACAGCTAACCGTAGGAGTTGCCAAGTTCAACACTAGCATAGGGACATTGCAGACTTCCTTGGAGTTTAGCTCCTGAGCACTACAATTTTTACAGATATTTTCTGGTAACTAGCAGATTTTAAAAATTGTACATGAATATCTTTAAAAGGGAATTGCCTCTCCATATAAATGTTTTGAAAATTTTAAGTATAAAAATATAACATAGACAGAGTAGAATGTAAAAGAATATACAAGTTTAACAAATATGAAGATAATGCCTGTGCAACTACTATCTGATTAAGAAAAAGAACATTATTAGCACCCTGCAATCTCATGTTTTCTCCCTCCGTTATCACAACTCTCTCTTTCCTTTGTTAAGTAATCTTCTTATCATGAGAATATTTCCTTCCAGATACTCTCATAATAAATTTTTGTGAATTTGTTCATCAGCATATGTATGCATCCCTAAACAATGCTGCTGAGTTTTGAATGATTTGAACCATATAGAAATGATATCACACTGTAATTCTTCCCATGTTTCTGGATTTTTTCACTGAACAGTAAGTTTTTAAATGCTTTCATTCTTTTGCAAGTAAATGCAGTTCATTCATTTTCTTTGTGTTCATATAAAAATTAATGATCCGCCCATTTGAGTTGGACATTTAAATTATTTCTAGTTTGTGACTAGTCTTGACCAACGTTGCTATGAAGATTTGTATCTGGAGACACTGTCAGACATGTGCTGATACTTCTCTGGAGGATCTGCCGTCAAACCTTTTGTGTCTATGTGTTCCACATCCACAGATGCAACCGACCATTGATCAGAACTATTCAGAAAATAATTGCATCTAAATTGAACATGTCCAGACTTTTTTCTTGGCATTATCCCTCAAACAATATATTATCACAGCTATTTGCATAGCATTTACATCATATTAGGTACCATAAGAAATCTAAAGTGGGTTTTAAGTACTACATATGAGAGAATGTGCGTAGGTTATATGCACCTACTACTCATTTTGAGCATCTGTAGATCTAAGGGGATCCTGGTACCAATCGCCCATGGATACAGAGGGACAAATGTACCTGGAGGTGAGATTGTAAATCATAGAGTATGTATACTATATTATGTTCAACTCTATAAATAAGAACAAACTGTATTCCAAAGTGATTAGACTAATTTATACTCCTCCAAGCAGTAAATGAAAATACTAGTTGTTCTATATCCTTACCAACACTTGGTTTTCTCATATTTCTTCTTGTTGCAAATGTGATTGTTTATAGTGGTATTTTATTGAGACTTTACTATACATTTTCCCAATTAATAATGAGGTTTAGTACCTTTTCATATATTTATTTATCATTTGGCTTTTTCTTCTGTAATGTGCCCATTGCAAGTCTTTGCTGCTTTTTATTACTTCTCTCTCTCCCTCTCTTTTCCTCTCTCTCAGTTTGCAGCAGTTCTTTACGTGCTTTGGACACTAATTCTTTGCTAGACTTGTGTGTTGCACATAGCTCCTTCCATTGATTACTTGCTTTTTTACTCTTTAATGATGTCTTTCAGTATGTAGAAACTTTTCATTTTAATACAGCCAAACTTAATAATTATTTTCCTTTGTGGTTTTCAATATCTTTAGAAATACTTTCCCAGATTTAAATAATGAAAACATTCTCCTGTAATGTAGTACATTATAGAAACTTCATAGTTTTGACTTGTTAATTTATCTCACCCTATTTACAGTTCATTTTTGTGAATGAATCTTACTTTATCATCTAAATATCAATGCCCAACTATATTAGCACCATTTAAAAATGGGAAACATAAGAGAAATAGAAAAACACTGGACGCGACATGGGGGAGGCAGGGGGCAGGAAAGGGGAATGGGTATAGTAAAGATGGTTGATAAAAAATATATATAAATATATATATATATATATA